>JARCZZ010022199.1:0-27679 GCA_030323915.1 Brotogeris chrysoptera
GAGTCTGAGAAAGTTGGGGCTGTTCAGCCTGGGGAAGAGAAGGCTGCGTGGAGACCTCATAGCAGCCTGCCAGTATCCGAAGGGGGCCTACAAGGATGCTGGAAGGAGGACTCTTCATTAGGGGTTGTAGTGAGAGGACAAAGGGTAACGAGACCAAATTCCAAGAGGAAAAGTTCAGGTTAGATAAAAGGAAGAAGCTCTTTGCTATGAGGGTGGTGGGGCACTGGAACAGGTTGCCCAAAGAAGTAATAAATGCTCCACCCCTGTCAGTGTTCAAGGCCAGGTTGGACAGAGTCTTGGGTGGCAATGGTTTAGTGTGTGGTGTCGCTGCACGTGACAGGGGCTTGAAACTAGATGATCTTAAAGTGCTTTCCAACCCAAACTATTCTATGATTCTACTCTAGGCCACCATGCAGTGGTGTGCTGCAAGACTTGTTTCTTTAGAATCCAGAATAAAGTGCAGATTTTTACATACGCATATGTAAGGTTCTCCCTTTAAGTTCAGTGTGAGCTTTCATTTTTTGAATGTTAGTGTGAAAGCACTACAATGGTAATTGGATAACTGAAAGTGTGTCAGCTGCACGTTGGATAGTGTTACTAGCAGCGGGTATGAAAACATAAAGATGAGGAAAAGAGGTACATAGACAAACACAGGATAAATTCTGGAGCTGGGAATAGAAATCAAAAGGTACTGATAGTTTTGACCTGATGTTTCCTGGCTACGGAGACTATTTCTTTGAGCATCAAGTCCGAATATATGAAGAATCTCCAGCAAAAGTTTTCCTAAATTGGAATTTTCTAATCCTTTTGTGATGCTGTGTGAGTTACCAGCTGAACAATTGCTAGAGAAGAATATAAATGAAAAATTGCTAATAAAAATAAATTATATTGCTTTCTATTTTTTATTAAATAAGAATAGCTTTTGCTTTAAACGATAAAAAAGTGAGATATTAACAAATATGATAAACTAATTAACAAACATCTTTCTGTTATCACTGTTGGACAGCCTAAAAAAGCCACAAATCTTCGGCCATGGATCATTTCTGAATTAGATTATTAGATGATTAGATTTATTCTGTAGATACTGTAGCCTTAGATATTTCTGAGTCAAGAGTGTGGTTTTATAATTCAGTTTATCATTTTATTTAGGTCAGAAGCAGGGACTTCTGGATGAATAAGGCTTTGATCTGCAAAGATACTTGAGCAGTTGGGCTACCTGTGATGTTGTACCATGTACCTGTGTACAGGTAAACATCTGTGTACAACTATTGTGTACATGTAATGCTTAAATACGCATGTAAAGACTATACAAAAATGATCTCAAATGCATTAAGGGGCCTTTCTTCACCATTTTTATGTTGATGTAAACTTAAATGCTACAAATAATCTTATCGATATGTAGTTTTCAACTTTCTTAAATTATTTTTCTACCATTATAAGTGTTTCCCTGATGAGATTTTCCCGCACTGGGGAACGAGTCAGTTTTCATCTATCCATGTTCAGTTAAGTCTTTGCTCTAATTAAAAGAACCAGCCAGAGATGGTGACGAGGGACATTAATACTCAGTCCAAAGCAATAGAACAGTTATGCTGTGATAGCTGTGCCAGTGTAAGTGCTTATTACAATCTTTTTGTTCTGGAGTCAAGTTACTTCACTTTGGAAAAAAATCCCTGTATTTGCTTTTTTTGAATACCAGTCTTGAAGAAAGTGCTCACCCACATGTTCCTTTCCTGCTTAGTAACAGTGGAATTACTAGTTGACTGTAACTTTGTGTGTTATCTACAAAATAGATCATCAGGAGCCATACAGTCCACCAAAGTCTGTCTCCTTACCTAGGTGGAGGCTAAGACCAGTAAGGTACAGAGTTCACTTTCAAAAGCCTTAATATAGTTCAATATAACTATATTTGGAAAAAGCTGCCTGATTCAGTCTGGTTATGCTGGCAAAGCTGTGAAGCCTTAGGAGACAAAGCACTTCATTTTGCTAAATCTCTCATGTTCATGCCCACTTGTTTTATTGATAGCCCACCATGCCAGAAAAAGGAAATGACTGAGTGGGTTAAGAGGCGTGACATTAGATTTATTGTGTGTTAGTGGTTTACATCATGTTTAAGTAATACTGTATGACATGCTCTTCTGTAACCCGGCGCTTAATGAATTTGTGCAGGAGTTAACAAAAGTTAGAAACGACCCAGTAGAAGAACAGCACATCAAGCTTATTCATTATTATAAATCAAATTAAGGCATTTTTATGAGACATTTTGCATGTTATGAAAAGGAGAAAAATGCAGCCATTTCACTGAATAAGAATATTGTACTCTTTGCTCATGAACAGAAAACCAAATTGGGGTAGACATAATCACTGGAGTACTGTTCAGAAATACATTGAAATGGGATATATATACATATATGTAAAAATCTCTATATATAAAAATGACTGACCTTAGTGGATTTGATGAATGTGAGGTATTTCTGAAAAGGTTTCATGTACTTGGAAACCTAGCATCAGCCTTACCTGCTTGAAGAATGCCTCCCAAACTCATTTTAAAGGGGAAGGAACTGCTTCGAAAATGGGCGGTAAAAGCATACAGCTTTGACAGATTTTTGCAAAATAACAGACTATCATTATGGTTTCAAAATTGATTTTAGCCTGATGAACACTCTGAATTCTATTGTGCATGAGTTCAAAGGTGGTTGAAGTTACGATTACCTCCCAGTTTGTAACTGCACCAGAAATGCATTCACCCACCACATGATCCTGCGGACCCTGCAGAGACATTTATCAGGGCAACATACTACATCTCACACAGCCCTCAGTATGTCACTGTCTCAGCACAGAGGCTCTGGGTCTCTGCAGACTTGACATAGTCCCATCACAGATGGATTTTTTTGCCTGGTTGGTTCGCTTCTGGTCTCTGAACATATATCTAAGCGAGAGAGCCAGAGCATAAATACCGCATCCTGAGAAGCCTTAGCTATCTGTTGACGTAGTTTGATATGGTGTGTACAGACAAAAGCTGCCCCACATGTAACTAGTGATAAGCCATAACCAGATGTGCTTGAATGGTTTGAAATCTAAACAAGTCTCATTCCATCTCATCCTGAAGAATCAGGATCTTTCTAGAGTGACTTGTAGAAGCCAGGAAGGGCTCTGAGCTGGGAGATGTGTAGCACCAACTGGGAATAAAATGCATAAGGGTTGAGGCCAGCTGAACATGGCCCATTGTTCTAAAGCCATGGGGAAGAAAATTACATATCACTCCATTATTTATTCTAGAAATTGCCTTGGTGGCCAGTATTTTTCAGACTGTTCAGATGTTATGTCTAAAATGACATTTTTTGATAAGTGATACAGCTTACAAATGGTAATCTTGTGTGTCACTTGTATTATCTAACTAGTTAAAACTGCTTTAATTGAAACATCATTGCAGGTAGTAGAGAGGCCAATGGACCAGTGCTAATATACTCATAATTGAAAGCTTCAGCACGTCTGAAATACAGCTTTCAGCACGAAAGTGACAGCAGTTTGGTGTTGACTCTGTGAAATGTTGTCAGGCACTAAGCATGCAAATTTCTATCTGGATGCAGATTTTTAATGTTTATTTTTTTTAAAAGATTTATTAATTTGACCTGAGAGACAATAAAGCAGATGATTACTTGAATGGAAACATGCAGTTAAAGAGATGAATCAAACTTCGTAAAAAATCAAACTTTGTATTGTAAAACACCCTAACTATTTTCTTCTGGGCAGTATTTTGAGAATGCTACCAGCATTCTCAGGCTGGTAGCTTCCATTTGACACTAAAGCAAAAGCAAAATGGGTTCAATAATCTGCAGAAAGAAAAATGATATGTTAATAACCGGATTGAAATTGTAGATCATAATTATGTTTTTCAATCTCAGCAAATGCATCTTTTTCTGACCTCTCCTCCCTCCCTCCCTCCCCCCCCCCCCCAATTTGACAGACCCAGACCACTCAGATTTTTGTAAACATGTCTCTCCACTGATGATAAATATCATCTTTGCTATCAAAGGGGAGCATATTTGCTTCCAAACTTTGGTCACTCACAGGTAATCTTTCTAATAGATTTTCATTCCCTTTCTACCTCTCAATGGGAAGTGACCAATATTTCACAATAGACTGTGAACATTAGGACAGTATGGGCAGAATAGCGTGGGAATGGCCACCCTGAGGCAGATTTCTGGTCCTCCACAGACTATAGTGTTCAACCAAGGAATGGATTACCCATTCAGTCACAACAGTCTTTCTGAATCAGTAACTTCTGTACTTGAGAGCTTGTATCAGAGTCTGATAGTGTATAACTTGAGTAGTGTAAGAATTTGTTAAGCACTTTTGGAGACTCTGCAGGATCTTGTGGAAGAGAAGTGGTATTTTCATATTTTGTTGACCTCACAGGCATCTTAAAATGAAATTTCCAAATCACTTTTGAACAAATGTGAATTTTTGTTAATAGCAATATGGTGTGGCAAGGAAGGTGCACAACTCAGCACACATGACATACCTCAGTATGTCTTCATGATTGTTTGGAATTTGGAATTAGCACTAGATCCCGATAATAAGTTTGTCTGGGAACAGATGGTGAGCTATCAGCCTCTGCCCACTGCCTCATGTCATTCACGACATGTGTGTCCCTGCTGTCTATCTCATTGTGTAAATTTCTTCTTGTTCTGCTCATCCAAGATGGCTTTTCCAAGCTGAGGAGCTTAGCCTGTGAGCTGGTCACATACCAGGAATTCTTCCAATGCTTTGGCTAACCTTATTGTTCTTCTCTGTTCCGATTCTGTCAGGTATCTTTTGAGATGGGTCGTATAGTACAGAAGGTGAGATGTGCACACAGTCCTGAATACCTGGGAAAACATGGAATTGTATAATGGCTTAACCATGCTTCATATGATTGGCTTTTTTTTATTTTGAATTTTATAAGCATATATATATATATATATGTCCTGTCTTGTCAATATTACAAGTTGAAGAATGGTTCTAGTAGATTACAGCAATTATTTTATTTTAGAATACCACCTCCAGCAGTGAAGAGCCCTCTTGATTATTGCTTCCAAAAGAGCTGCAAGAAACTATGCACTGAGCAGATGCTAAATAATCTGGCACGAGGAAGAGTCGTCCCTCTAAATACCAATAAGTAATATATTGATACTTGCCCAGATAGGAAAGGGCTTGGGTCCTTCCCTTTTTCACAGTTCTAGTATTCTTGTATATTCAAGCAGTTTTCAAATCCTACTTTGTTTCTTACCTACAGGGATAAGCAGTGTTTTGTTAAATGATTCGGAACGTTCCCCTTTTACCTATCCACCAATTTCTTAAGCAGCCTGAGAACTAAAGGGCGGACTTTTTTCCAGAAGGAGAATTCTCTGCTTGTCATTTTCTCTGCCCACAGTAGGAAGTTAACTCATTGGGAAAACTTTCAGCCTGCTTACTGACACTGTGGACATATATGTATAGCCAAACTCATACTGAGCTATTTGTTCTGCTTTCATATTTACGTAAACTGTAAAATAACAAAATAGTGTGCTTCTTAAATGCAGATTATTTTCTCCTCTAGCTTGAATATACATGCATTATTACACGTTGCAGTATGCTTTATGAAAGTGTACGTTACTATATGTGTTTGTATGTATGTATATAATTTGGATGCTGTATAGTATTGGACATTTTGAGTTAGTCATGTTCATCCAATTGTACTAGATTCATACATTAATTCTGTAGGTTCGTTATGTTAATTCTCACACACAAGTTTAAGCAGTAGCACTGGCAACTGACAATGCTATATTGAACTGGACATGCAGCTATGCCGAGGCATGTATGCCAACAAATCCTTCCCACCCTACGTGACCTAAGATTAGGACAGTTCTATTTATTAGCCAAGAATGGAAGTTTATATGTCAGAGCCCATTGGAAGTGCTAGCCTGAATCAAGGGTCCCATCCCAGCTAAACAGACGGGTGCTGAAAGGGAGAGTTGGCCAGGAAAGCAGTAACAATTGAGGTTTTCCTCAAAGACCAGACAGCAAAGTTCTTTCAAACAAAAGGCAGAGTAGCAAAGCCTCAGAAATCGAACTTTTCATTACTACACGCTGTTTTCAGCGCAGCAGATGAAAAACAGGAGCTAACTGAGCAGTTGGAAGCAAGAACTGTTTTCCAGGAAAAACCTGCCCTGAAAAGTGCTTTGCGTGCATGTTGGAGTTGAGGAGGCAGCCTTGGCATTTTGCAATTTGATTCTAATTGTGCTCCGACCGGCCTGTATCTTCAGGCTTTTGGACTAGAGCAGTGGCTGAGGACAGGTACTGTTTAATATGATTTAATTAGACTTCTGTGAGGCAATTTAGAAATACAAAAGTAGCAGATAGATAGACACTGGGTTTAATAGTAGTGAGATTCTTGCGCCAACATGTTTTGCAATGCTCCAGAAATTGTGTAACTTAATAGCTTTTTTGAACATGGTTTCTGATGCCAGCCTCTCACCCTGATCAGAAGTTTATCAGGAGTAAAGTTATTGCAGGCACATAGCTGAGACACTTCCACCGTAGCACAGATGTCAGAAAGTGTAGTTAAATCCCCTTCCCAAATTACAAGTCACAAAGCATGGCAGATAATTTCCCATGTGCACAGACCAATGCACACTCAACACCTCGGCCTGCACTTCAGTGTAATTCTCTTGCAGCTAGACAGCTTCCTAACATCTTGAAGGTGTCCTTAAGACAGGTACCTTCTGCTCTTCCCCTCCTTACATTATCTTCCTTATGCACTCAGCGTAACTTTCACAGTTTTTCCTCTATAAATCTATCTTGATGCACATTTTTCTCCCTGCCTCTGAAAACAAAGTACAGCCAGCAAGGGCATATGTGCTACGTGCAAAGGGAGGAAATGGTTCTCCACTAGGTTATTCCCTTGGTGCTGTGGCAGAAGAGTGATGACATGCCCTAATCTGAGAAGGTGTCAGGCTACCAGTTCTTTTGCTCCTCCAGCTCTGGAGTTCCTGTGCATCCTGTATGTCATCCTCCCTGACTCTGTATTGAAGGATGAAAACCTGCTCATTCTATGAATGCTGTTGCTCAATATCTTTTGTAAGAATCAGGAGTGTGCACATCTCTTTCCTTGGCTAGAAACACCAAATGCTGGTGATGCCTTGGGAGCTCAATGGAGGCTGGACATATATTCCAGGGTGCAGGAATGGATTCCACTGGCAGAGTATGAACCTAGGGGTGTTTCTGAGCCACAGGAGCCCCATGTTTGCTAGAACAGATGAACGATAGAGGTTCATTCACCAGGTCTGTAAGGAATTATTCCATATTCTCGGAAGACTTTGTTAAGCATACAGACTAAAAGACTCTGTGGGCTGAAAAGAAGACCTGCATAGGATGCTTACTGCAGCTCTCATAACAGCCTTAGGGAGTCTGTGATGAGTAATCAAGAGGAGTTTGTAAAGGCACAGTACATTGTTCACGTCTATCCTGAAGCAGAGCAAGGCAGTGGAGACCTTTTCTCTAAGGCTTAGAAAGCACTATATGCAAAAAGTCAGCAGTAGCAGCACCTGGGTGGTATCCTTCTTGTAAATTCTCTAAAGAGCAGCCACTCTACAGCAAAATGCCAGCTTGCCTGCAAATTCTGTCTCCATCCTCATTAACACAAGTACATGTAAGTGCGTTAGGATGCAGTCTTTTACCACATCAAAGTCCTAAGGACCAAGCATAAGTCCATAGCCAAATCCTTTCTAATTACTAAGACTGTTTCTCTCGTAGTGCTGAACTGCCCTAGTATTGCTCACTGTCCCATAGCAAATCAGTCCTACGGTTTGCACCATGCTAACCTAAGCTAAGAACCCCCTGAAGAATCTTGCACTTGCTCTTGCCTAACTCTGCTCATGGTGATGCAAAGCCAAGGGCTACGAGCCAGCCACATTCTACCGCTCTGGTTAGCTAGCTTTATCCTGGACTTAAATATGAATTAAAGTTTTGCAAATGGTGAGGATGTGATGCTTGATTTTGGAAAGGACATGGCTGTGGGGTAGATACACTGTCAGGGATGGATATAGGCAAAAGGAGCACACTGGAGACCGATATGTGCCTAGTTGTCCTTACCTGCAGGGTGTAAACATGAAATGTGTGGGCATCTGAGAGGAGGAGGCCAGATGAACCACTGGCAGACACATTTAAGACAGTTTTCAGTGCTAAAGTTACAGCAAGTGAACGATAACGCTTAATCTTCAAATATCTATGACATCAAATGAGAAATGTTTCCTAAGAAAATTAATACAATTTAAGCTTCAATTTAAACTGTATTTCAAAAGGCAACCTGTTTTTAAAGCGGTTTTAGCTTTGCTTAAGTGAGTAGAACATTTGGCACCATCAAGTGGTAAAACGGTGTACTGCTTATTCATAGGAGTCTCAATAAAGGGAACGATTTATATAGTTGTATGTTAGAAAGGAACCCAAAGGAATCTTTGAATAGGTTTTACTGAGGTTATTTGAAAAAGTTCCTGAGGTTTTCTCAAGAAAATACTGAATTTAAGTATTTGTGTTTCAGCTTGAATATATCATAGTAATCAATGGTGGTATTTTCAGTCTAAAGTACTGAGGTTGAGTTTATTTACAGGTGATCAACATGAAAACAAAGTTCATTTTAGGATAAAAGTGCATATAGGCTTTTATGTTATTCTCCTTTCTATGTGATGCCTTAAAAATGTCAGTTCTATAAAATGAGAGCAGAACTAGTAACCTGCGTTGTGACTAGGCTTGCTTAACTTTTCCTTGCTGGCCATTGAATAGGCTTGAATGGGGCCAGCTGCTGGTAGAGGCAGTCAAAATGAATAGAAATGAAGTACAGAATTTAAAAGAGCACAATTAATTTGGCTCTAGAAGAATAACAACAACAAAGCCCTTTGCTAGGCCAAAACTAATTCTGCAATCTGAGGACGTTTTAAATTATGCAGTAATCATGCATCATTTCAATTAGTACCAGCCTTGCTACAGATAACACGTAATATATGCATAACTTGATTGAAGAAATAATTAATCTACCTGTGGGGTAAAATGATCTATAATTATCCTGGTTGACTGTTACATAAATGTTTGTGATTTTGTCAGTGTGTGCTTATCAAATAAGGATAAAAAAAGATCTTTTTATTCTACAAAAAAAAAAAAAATAGACACCTGTTCCCATTAAAATAACCTTTTTCTTAACTTAAAAAATGTATTTTAATGAGAGTGGATGAGATCACACAACCGAAGAGAAAGAAGACACAAGCAGACTAGCTGATCTCTGAGAAGGAAATAGAGGTAATTTGTGCCAGGCAGGAATTAAAAGAGAAGCAAACCAACCTGAGTAACAGTGAACAGAAAATCCTTATTTTACACACAGAGGTATTTTTCCTGACATCACTGAATATCTCAAAGCATTCTTTAAATTGATTCCTCATGTTTATCTGAGGAGAAATATCTGATGCAGAAAATATTTTTCCTTTTTGCCGTGGATAGAGAAGATGGAATTCAACTAAACAGAAAAGGAAATTATTACTGTTACAGTTTGAAACCCTTTCTTCCAATCTACTCTTCAGTCATACTGGCATAAAATTTTACTAACAGATGAAGACTTCATTCTCTCCTGCTTGTTTGAAATCAGTATTAACTGAGTGTAGGATTCTGATAATGGGAAGTGGAAAGCATTTACAGACTAACTTACAGACTACTGCTCTCAGCCTTAAAAGTCAGGATGCTCAGCATCTTCCAGCATCCTGTCCTGGGTTCAGGTTAAACCATGACACATTCATAGCTTGTAATGTTACTCTTTTCATGTATTTCTTGAACTTTCAAAAAGGCGAAGGGAAATTTGAAGGCCCTTTTGTAAGACTTTGACCAAATTTCAGGAAGTTACATGCAGAAACAAATCCTCTGAATTGTCTTTTTAGGTACCGAATACGCTTGACTGCAGTAGCTTGACCAGGAGGAAGAAGAAATGTGAAGGAAAGAAGAATGTGCTCAGAGTGAAAAGGGCCAGTGATTCCAGCAGTAGGGAGAAGTGCATGAAACCCCTCTCTCAGTTTGTCCCTGTGTGAGTCGCTAGAATCCCAGGTATAAATGAAGATAACTACATGGTACTTAATAAAACGGCACTCCTTAATGATTAATCAAGACTGAAATATGTAAGGGCTCCTTTATTGAAGTGTCATTCAAGAAAGACAGGCACCTTTCAGAAAACACTGGGGACAGAGACAAGGGAGATACGCTGAGTTTCATGAAGCCTACATCAATTCTTTTGTGTAATTCACTTGCGCAGACCTCAGCCACTCATTGCAAGAGAGTGATTGATAGCAGCAGTCTGCTGTCATCCTCCAAAATGCAGCACACACTTGGCAGGGAAGAGAAGGGGTTGCAGCAGGTTTTGTTGTCGGTGCAGAAGAAGATCTGGGGAATGGCAGTGCAATGCTTTGCAGGCCAGGTGTCTCAGCTCCACCCAAACACCAAGCCAGCTCTGAAACGGGAGCCATGTATCCCACATTAACACAGCACTGACCCCAAGCTAACATACTTTGCCTGCAGCTCAGCTTGCTGGCTGGGGTTCTGTGTACAGCTGCCTTGTGTCCCTGTGAGCTGGATCACAGGCAGACTGCACGGAAAACCAAAACACTTCATGTCTGCCTCAGAAAGCTTTGGTAGGCATACTTGGAATAATAGAGTGTTTAATTTCACATCTTTAAGAGGAGTCTGCTCTATAGATGACATATCCTTCGGCTTTATCCTCATGTCATCTTGTCCGTCACTGAATTTAGAACTTGCAAAGCCAAAGGAGCATGCAGGGATGTCACTTTATCACATGGCTAAAACCCTGGCTTAACAAGTAGAACTTGCTTTAAAACAAAACACAAAAGCACACAGACATGTAAAAATGTCTGTGATCTAGTTTATTTATAAATTAGGTGAAAACCAAGGAACCATTAGAGACTTGCTCTGTTTCTAACCACTCATTATCAAACAAAAGGTGAAATCAGAATACGCAGCAGTTTTTCTATAAGCAAGCTACCTCTTTTTCCAGAGTACTGACACCCTGAGTGCCAGCTTTCTTGTAACACGTAACCTTAGTGGTATGTTCTACAGGTAAGCTGTTGGTTAGCCAAAATTCGAATCTTCATGTTGATGTTACTTTGCCTCCTTGTAGTGTACCATTACTATTGCTAATGTGCAAAACAATAAGCAGCCATTGAACAGCCACTTTTTAAAAGGAGGAGAGAGGTTCTGAAATCGAAAATGGCTGTTCTTGACATGGAAGAGGGGATGTTTTTTAAAACAGTGTTGGTGCAAGTGTTTTGCATAAAATGGGAAAATCTTAGAAAATCTAATCTTTCAGTAAAGTGTTATTCATATCTTTGCATCATGATGCTAAATGAATGCATTTGTAACGACAGAAAATAGAGTTTATATCGAATCAATTTCTTTCTGTTGGTTGAAGTCACTTGTTAAGGACTTCAATTTGTCGTTTGGTGATCTAGATAATAAATAGGCAGGAATGTTGTCAGGTTGGTTCAGCCAGTCCCAGCCACATAGCAGACTGCACTTCCACTGCAGTCTGGAGATGTAGGATTTAAGCCACAGAAGTGGGCATTATATCCAGCAACACAGCAATAATTAAACGTGCTAGGCCTTCCATCAGTATCAAGAGCACTTCAGAGAAAGAACTCATTTAAGAAGTTGAATTAAATGCTTCTCAGCAATAGCTTGTGTACCAGTTTCCCAGAGCACTCAATACATAGATGGATGCTTTCTATTCCAATAGTTTAAACAGTCCTAGTGAAGAATTCCACTTCTGAGCTACATGTGAAAAAGAAATTTTGTCCTTGCTTTTATGACAGCTTCTTATCTTTTAGATATAAAGAGAATGTTCTAGGAAGACACACCTAACCTCATCAGTTCCGATTTTAAAATTAAATCACATTGGATCTGTCATGATTATTTTAACTGTATCAGAGATTGGATTTGACCCATTAAAATGTTGATTGTCATAATACAGATTCACCAAGTTGACTTCCTTAATAAAGTGTTATTTTGCATTAGTTCTCAAAACTAAACATTTATTGTACAGCAGGATTGGCACATAACTAGATAAATGGAGAGAGAGGTGGGCTGAGAACTGGCTTAATTACTGGACTTGAACAGCTGTGATGAACAGCATGAAGCCCAGCTGGAGACTGGTTATCAGTGGTGCCCTAGCTGGGTCCAGTTCTGGGCAAACATGGACATACTGGAGCAAGTCCAGCAATGGGCCATGAGGATGAATGAGGGATTATTTGCGGAACGGCGGAGAAGGCTGGGACTGTTCGGCCTGGAGGCTCAGGAGGGACCTTGTCACTGGCTGTAAATACCTGATGCTTCCAGTATCACTGGGGCAGCCTCTGGGTTTTGTATGTTGCTGTAGGACACAGGCAATGCCCTTCTGCAAAAACCTGAACAAGATGTCAATGAAGAATGTGTGCATGGGACAACACAGAGGAGCTCCAAGGGGACTGAAAAACCAGACCATGTGAACCAGAGGAACCAGGTGATGAGCCTGTGAATCAGAAACAACAGTTTTAAGTTCACAGAGGGTGGCTGGGGAGCGATACCTTCCTCTGCCCACAGTCGTGGGTAGCTTACAGCTACCTCTGAGTCTATGAATGCAACTCCCACTGGTTGGGGTAAGAACAGTCCAGTAACTGAGGTATAACACAAACTACTACTGCTACCACTAATAATAATAATGATAAGGGAAATAACAAGGGAAGAGAATACAACCGTTCACCACCCGCTGACTGATACCCAGCCCAACCAAACAGTGATCTAACCCTCACGGGTCCCTGCCCCCAGTTTTTGCATCCTGGGCGTGATGTGCTGTGGTATGGAATACCTCTTTGGCCAGTTTAGGTCAGGTGTCCTGTCTCTGCTTCCTCCCGGCTTTCCCTCCTCCCTGGCAGAGCATGAGACTCAGAAAGTCCTTGGTCAGAGTAAACATTTGAGCAGTAACTAAAAACATCGGTGTTATCAGCGTTGTTCCCAGGCCAAAAGTCAAAAGCACAGCACTGCACCTGCTACTAAGAAGGTAAGAAGCTAAGCTAAGAAGGTAAGAAGCTAAGCTAAGAAGGTAAGACAGCACTGCACCTGCTACTAAGAAGGCTACTAAGACTGCTACTGCTGAACCCAGGACAAGGGTGCAGGCTGGGGCAATGTGTGTTTCCTTATCCTCAGGTCAATGTCCTTGTACAAGGTTTTTGTCTGCATGACACTTGTCCAGTGGTTTATTTCTGTTGTGTGTAGTAGCAATTTGTCAGTAGATGACATGTCTATGAGGTAGTACTGAGGAAAGCTATTTACCTTTTGGGGAGGTGGAAGGCTTTGGGGGTATAAAACCACTTTTTGAAGCTGCTAAAAGTTTAATTGCTGCTCTGACTTACAATCCAGAACACTTAACAGCTTACACAAGGTGGCAAGAACATTCTTTAAAAGAAACAACCTAATTGTGGCAGGGGGAATGCACAATGGCAGGCAGACTAGTGGATACACAACAGCTCTCAAAATACAACATGCATTAAGTACATCTTAACAGTGATTTGATCTATAGACTCACATCTAGCTGCACAGAGCAGGATTCAGTTGTCTGAAAATAGGCTCTACTGTGTAACTTCAGATATCACAAGGAGTCTCACCTAGCCTGGAGCTGCTGCTCCAGAACAGTGCAAACTTGACATCAGGGCTGTGCTGCATCTCTCTGCTCTATAGAGGCATCTCTGACTCACCAGGAACTCCCTGGTGAGTGCCCCAAGTGACACTGAATGTTAGTCTGTGGGTAACTGAATGCTCTCCATACAGAATAATTCAAGTGTTTAACAGATAAATGTCTAGTAATATGTTAGATACCCTAGGGTATCCTGCCTGTCCCAATATGCCACTTGAAAGATCTCCCACAGATCTGGTCTCATACATGTCAGCTCATGTGAGTATCTCCGGTCTTCCGGGACAACTAAAATGGTTCTATGTATGTTCAGGCATTTTAATTGCCTTGCTATGTTGAGACAGCTAAGTTTAGTCATACGCTACCTGGTGTTGAAAGATACCATGAGGGGTTCAACTGAGCTCTTGAGATTGCAGTTCAGCAGAACCACTCTATAGCTCTGTGTCAGGATGGCATGGACCCACATCTGGAAGTGGTACCTTCCGTTGTTAAACATATAGAAAAGACCTGTACTCGGCTATTCAGTAATACTTCATTAATATCTCATTTTCTGAAGGTTTGCCAGTTATATAGAAAACTAGAATGCTGTTTAAAAAGAGAAATGTATAACCAAATGCACAGCGTAAGAGTATACGAAGAATACAGTTTTATTACAAATGGAATTTTTAGACAACTGAGTAGGTATCAGCTGCACAACTAAATAGTTCTATATACTAGATTTAAAAAGTGCTATTTTTCTTTTCTTTTGTCATGTGATTTTAAAGTCTATTTTAGTGCCTTTGGACATTTGCACTTGCAAATTACAAGAATTTAAAAGTATGGGATAAAAGATAAGTGGCTTTCATTGGCTAAGTTTCTCGCTTTTTTTTTCTGACTGAATTTTAGCTTCATTTTTTTAGCGATAGAGTAACTAAAGTTTGTTGAAGGCATTTAGTTGTTCAGATGCCCCCTGTTCAGAAGGGAGACAGAAAGACCTAGGAACATTCTGTGTTTTCAAGCATTTTGGATGATGGACATCCTAGCAATAATATAGACATTACCAGTGGTAACATCCCAGTGTTCCCAAAGCTCACCTGCCAGGTCTTTTCTCATAGCAGCATCTATCAATTCCAATAGAGAACTAGAAAGTATCAAAGGAGCTTGTATGGAAATAATTTTGTATGTAGTAGATAGCAAACGATGGAGATAAATCTGTTACTTTATCTTTTGTACAATAACACGTTGATATTTTGGAGAAAGGAAGCAAATGTCTTGACTTATATGTTGCAACAAAATGCAGCTGAAGAGATGAACTGAAAGCTGCATAGGCACAATGCAGACATGGATAATACTGAACTGCAAAGAGTGTTAAAGCTGTGTTTATAGATCTTATACCTAATTTATAAAACTAGGTAACTGCGGGAGATGAAGGACAACGAACTCTGACCAATATGATCAAGTGTTGACAATTTATTATACGCAAGTAGCGCCTTTTATAGAAAAAGCCTCAGAACGCTGGAACATTCGGTAACATCTGATGGGTTACGTTCTTTAGCCAAGCGTTAGTAACAGTTTAATGATTGGTTATTACAATAGTAACTGATTCCAACATTGTGGTTATAACAGCAGATGGTTTCAAGGACATAGCTATCAGTGCCTTCGTACGCATCCCCCTCAACCGCCGTCTGTGCCAACATTCTCGAAACCTTCTGCACGTACGTGTCCCATAGTAACCTCTACACATCCTTTAGTAACCTTCAAGCAAGGCCTCAAAGCCTTTGGCTCACTGCTATACAAGTGTCAAAGAGCTGTCTGGGTCGCTCACATGTCCGTTCTCAGCAAGAAACGCTTCCACAGGTAACGTCTTTTCCTTTATCTAACCTATGTGATAAGGGTAGGGAGCCTTAGAAGAGAATACGTGTAACTTTCAATAAATACAATAAATTCAACTTTCTTTCAGGTGGGTGAAATTCTCATACTTAATATATTCCTTTTACAGATTTCCTTTATGAGTTTTTGGGATGCCTGAGGGAGTCACGCATTTGCTTTTACTCAAGTGCCAGCAGAAAATGGAGTTAAAGATATTGTTTACTGTTAAGAGGCAAGGTCTACTGAGTGTAATATTGTTCTCTAATAATGTAACTGTATAATTTAGCTTAGCATTATTGTTTATATTTCTTTTTTTTATTGTTCTAGTACCTTTCGATCCATAGAGCCAGAATCCTACTCTATTAAACTGCAGACTAAACTGACTATAAAACTTACAGCGCAAGTCTCACTGTTGTACACTGTAGTCATGTTGACATTTCACACTTTGTAGTTTTAAATTGCAAGATTGCCCTAAACATTAAGTATACATAGATTATGAGATGAAAATCAAAAGAACTTACTAAAGGCTGAGGAAAAAACTCTGAATTGAACATACTCTATTTTAGTTTCCAGTATTTCATTAAAGAATTGGAACCCACAATATGTGAAGACTTGAACATTTAGCATAGAGCACTTAGCAAAGAACTCAAGGATTTCTGAATGGAAGGAGGTAACTGTAATGTCTGGTCTGAACACGCATGATACTGTAGTTTTCCAACCTTTTAATGAAACAGAAGAAACACAGCACATCTTTGGCTGGCCTTACCATCCATGGCGTATTGCTAGGAAGTTTTAACGTGCCCTCTGCTGGGGGATCTGACTTTTTATCACAACTGGAATGTTGGGCTCACTGAGGCCTGCCATTTTTCTTAGGAAACACATGTATGCCCATGCTGCAGTGTATGCTGCTGAACAGTCATTCAACATGAAGGACCAACAGTTTCCACTGGTATTCCACAGTTCTTTGAATGTTTGCACTTCTGTGAATTACTCAGCACAGTTTTTCCTCATTATTTTCAACAGAACATTAGTAAGAGTTTAGGATACTCAGCACCATGCAGAATCCTGCTCAGTGTCTAGGTGCTAAATGTATGTAGTTACTCCCTACAAGCACAGAGAGACCCACTAAAGTCTGAGACTAGATTGAATGGTGTCACTTTTGTGTTAAAGGACAAAAACCAGTGTCACGCCATAAACACAATAAAATTATTTGATGACTTTTCCTATCGTATTGTGAAAATGGTGTAATCTGAAGAGTACAGTAACAGATAAGTATGTCAATAATTGAACAACTTGGCTTTTATTTTATTCTGACTTCTTAGAAAACCAAACTGCTTTCACTTTCAGCATGATGGGAGAGACAATGACCTTTCTCAGTGTCCTGGGTTTAGCAGTAGCAGTCATTTTTCTCCTTCTTAGTAGCTGCTGCAGTGCTGTGGTTTTGACTTTAGTCTGGGAACAGTGCTGATAACACACTGACCCTAACTATTCTGTGATTCTATGATGGTTTTAGTCGTTACTAAGTAATGTTTACTCCAACCAAGAACCTTTTCAGTCTCATGCTCTGCCAGTGAGGGGGGGCATGGGAAGCCACGAGGAAGCAGAGACAGGACATCTGACCCAAACTAGCCAAAGGAGTATTCCATACCACAGCATATCATGCTCAGTATATAAACTGGGGGGAGTTACCTGGAAGGACCAGATCGCTGCTCAGGCCGGCAGGTAATGAGCAACTGTATTCTCTCCCCTTGTTATTTCCCTTAATATTATTGGTGGTAGCAGTAGTGGTTTGTGTTATACCTTAGTTACTGAACTGTTCTTATTTCAGTGGGAGTTACTCTTTTAATTCCCTTCCCCATCCCTCTGTCAGCTGGGGGAGGAAGAAGGTGGGGGGATTGAGCGAGCAGCTGCGTGGCTCTGAGCTACCAGCTGGGCTTAAACCAAGACAACAGCTAAATTGCTACAACTTAATCAAGACCTTCCAAGACAGAAGACAAGGTCTGAATTGCGTCAATCTCTTGAGGCAGAAAAGTGGAACAAAATCTTTCATAAGGCAAACTGAATGAGGAATCTCACCAAACCAGTGATACATGTGGAACAATGTGCAAATGGCTCCTGCTGTACTGTAGGTAGAAAATGAATCAGCTACTTTACAATTAAATGACATCATTTCAGTGGGCTATTAAGTTTCTAATCACATTTACCCTTAACATGCTGATTTCCTAACTGTATGTTAAAGGAGAATCTTGTAAATGGTGGATTTCTTTACCTGTGTGACATGCCATGAGATGCACGTTACTGTGTATCTCATAGAGATAATAGGTTTGTTTACCAGAAGATATTTACGTAAAACTTAATATCTTAGGATATTTATATAAGTATCTTAAGATATTTACATACTTACTAAAAGAACTCTATGGTAGAACTAGTTTTGCTGTTTGCCAATACTTGTTAGGTAAAACACTGGTTGGATTTTCTTTACCGAAGAGTGCATTTTTGGTGTGGAAAAAATGGTAATAAATATGAATGTAAAGAATAAATCAAATACAGCAACTAAAAAATTAATAGAATTTTCTATTCATCAATAATTCAAACAGCATATGCTTCTAAGATTTTTGTGTTCCTACGTATACGTTGTTAATATTGTTATAGCCCTGTAAGTAAATTGGCTGCTCAGTTTTTATGATGCTTCACAGAAACTTAGGCTACTTTAAAAAACTCTGTCTATATTTGCAGAAAAGTACATGTCCTAATTATACTGAGGGAAATTTCTCAGCTGTTTCATGCATTTGTTGCTGGACTTGGTTTGGGGGCTTTTCGTGTAGAAGCTGATAGCATTTTTGAGCTCAAACCTTGTCACGAAGGGATGTCTATTTATTTGAAATGATATGAGTACAGGATTTCATTCTTCTGACAGCCTCTGTTCTGCTTTTGTAAGTGGCAAATTCCAGCCCAAGGAGATGTCAAATCACAATGAAGAGAGGCTTGCCTAGAAAAAATAATGATAATGCATGTTTTACAGTAACTCAAATTCAAACCCACCAGCATGTGTGTATTGAAGCAGAACATCATTAGATGTATACATATTAAAGCTGCCTTGGCCTCAATTTTCTGTTAGAAAAGCAAAGTTGAGAAATAAGTACATTTGACACTTTGCTATGTTCTGCAATATTTTAAGGAAAAGGACTTATTTTTCTACCTATACATGTTCTTTTTGTTTTAACCAAACTGCATAATCACTTTCTTTTGGACTTTTTTTTATTTTTCTTCAACTAAAGTACTACCTGTTCATATAACTTCACAAACAAATGTGCAATACTTTTTTCATCTGCCTTTACTCTCTCTTGTTATTTTTAATACTACAGGCCTTGAGAACCTACGTGTCCCCAGTGTGTCCTGGAAGGTATATACACAAATTAGATATGGTGTCCAACTGACAAATACATAGGATAACCACCCGTCATGAATGCAGCATCGCTAACACAAGTATTCTGGACCCTTCCACAAGTGAAGTTAACATGGACTGGTAATGAAGTGTGGAAGTTATGTTGGCGTGAGCAAAACCTAGAGTAAAACTGCATTGTGAACTATGTATCATCACCCTAACTTCCAGAGAATAGTAGGATATTGACCTATGTACTGGAAAAAAGTTAATTTTTACTTAAACTGCTAAATACGCGGGACAGGATAGGCTCTGGTACTATTAATCTGAACGCATTCCCATGCCTCTACCATAGGAGGTAGTACTTGGAACACACAAGTACTCATTCTCTTCACACACCAGACAACTTCACTGTACTGCTGTTAGACCAGGGGCACTTGTTCATTCAGATAGGGAACCTGCTGCTGCCAGTGCCCTGGGTCTCCTTGCTTGCCCTGGAGAGAAGACTTCCCTCATAGGGGACAGCCATGGCTTGAGGTGTGGTGCAGGGGTGACAAAGAACTGTGCAGCTGAGGAACCTGGGTGCTGGCCAGGGCTAGCTTCAGAGCAGGGGGCCCAGATTGTGAGGGCCACCACCACCAGGTTTGTACTCGGGACACCACAGGTTTCTGTGGGGAGGTAAGCTGTCCTACCTTTGCTACTTTTGACTCTTAAGATGGAAGCTTTGTCTGTACGCTGACCCCAGAGTCCAACATTTAGATTTCTTATCAGGAGAAACAAGAGTCCGTGCAGTTAGGCAGTAGGCAGGGGAAGGGCGCTGAAGAGCAGCTCCCCTTTCCCACACTTTCCTCTTGCAGCCGCAGTAGATGCGATCTCGCCCGACGGGGCTTGCAGGCACTGCAGCGATGGCTCTCAACCCTCCCCGGTAGACCTCAAGGGAAGGCCCGTCTACCCGAAGGTGACGCCGGCACAGGTCGGGCGGGTCTCTGCCTTCGCGAACGGCCCTTCTTCGCGGTCACCCTCCGCGGGTCTCCCTGCTGCGGGGGTCCCTGCGCCCACTCCCCAATGCCCCCCCGCACCGGGACCGGCTGAGGGGACCAGGTCGGACCCAGGCGAGCGGCACCGGCACTGCCCGCGCCCGGCCCACAGGTGGCGCTGCCCGCTCGGCCCGGCCCCGCCTGGCCCGGCCCCCTGTGCTCGGTGAGGAGCGGAGCGGCCGGCAGCCCGCCGTGGCTGTCAGCGCTATAGCGCCGCGGGTCTGGCGGACGGCGGAGCTCCCGGCGCCATGGAGCCGCAGGCACAGGGTGAGTTTCGGAGGGACTGAGCCCTCCGTGGCCGCCGCTCCCCCGCCTCGGGAGAGGCTGAGCCGGCGCGGCGGGGAGAGCTTGAGGGCGAGTCACGACCCGGGAATCGCCCTCCTCTCTGGGCCAGGGCTCCGGAGAGAGGAGCTCAGTCTGAGGTACCCGTGAGGGCTCTCCGGTGACCCGCGGGCGGCCCTCCGTCCCGCCCCGGGCTCGCTTTGGCTTTCCTTATTACTCTCCATCGTTGGGTTGGCGGCGTCCTCTCCGGCCGTCGCTGCTGCTTTTAAGCGTGTGACGGTCGAGCAGCTGGGATGCAACTTCGCGTTAAGTTAACCGCGGAGGGATTGGGGTGGTGCAGTTGGTCGGAAATAGCGCTGTGCCCGGCGGGGCTCTGCCGGAGAGCCTCGGGATGCTTCGGGCAGACCCCCTGCGCTGGCTCTCGGGTGGGAGGTGCGGGACCGGCCGCGCCGCAGCCCCTAAGCCTTGGGAGGAGGCTGAGCCGGGCCATTGGCGCCTCCAACAGCGAGGCTGCGGCCGCGCTCTCTCAGAGCCCTCCGCTGGGGTCAGCCTGAAGCGGGGTCTGCTAAAGCGTGTCTGCGGTTCTGCCCAACACTGCTGTCTTTAAAGGGAACTGTTTCTTTTGCGACGACTATGGTTACGTTAGCTATTCACCTGTCTCTGGGTAAAGTTAATTGGCCTTCAAAGAACAGAAGGAGCTTTTCACGGAAGGTTTAGATGATGTTTGGATCAAGCTAAGGTATTTACCATGCAGAGATCTTGCTCGCCTTTAAGGTCGTGCTTCTATTTTGGAATCATAGAATGGTTTGGTTTGGAAGAGAGCCCAAAGATCATCCAGTTCCACCGCCCCTGCATGGGCAGAGACCTTCCACTAGACCAGGTTGCTCAAAGCCCCATCCAGTCTGGCCTTGGACACTACCGGGGATGGGGTGGCCACGGCTTTTCTGGGCAACCTGTTCCAGTGCCTCACCACCCCCACAGTGAAGAATTTCTTCCTCATATTTAATCTAAATCTACCCTTTTTCAATTTAAAGCCATTCCCCTTTGTCCTATCCCTACATGCCCTTTTCTGAAGAACCTTATAACTTGGCCACACATGTCGTAAATCAACAGTATGAAGTAGGTAGTACAAGTATTTCTGAGAAAGCAGGATGTTTAGAAACCATTTTATGTCATCTCTAAAATAGGGAGATGAAGTTAAGGGGGAGACATATGCTTATTGAAACTAACTGGCAAAATAGCTTTCCAGAATAGTTTAAAACTGCCTTAAACAAGTACACATAAAAGAGGCAAATGTTGATTGCAAATATAGTTGTACGTAAAGGAATATATGGTGGGAAATTTGAGTTCATGATGCTTGTGAAAGAGAAAGCCTTTCCTGTGCTATCCTAATAGATACATAGCAGAAGCCGATTGGCGAAATAAATAGGTCTTTGGCTCAGTTCCCAGGGTTTTTAAAAGTCAGTTTTAAGATTATAGCATAAGACTTATTTAATTTTCCAATAGGAGCTCCTGTTCTTTATACAGGAACTTCATATGTGAAGGATTTGGTAACTTGTTTTTTTTTGTAGAACTGATGGAATGCAGTATCTGATTCTCACTAGCGAGATAGTGGTATATGTGCATGTGAGCTTTCTACCTTCCCTGACTGGTAAGACGAGTAAATATATTCTTAGTAGGTGTTAAAAATTCAAAACAATAAATGTGTTTTGCTAATGTACATTTTGATCAGCAACTCTGTTAGCGCCACAGGTCTTTATTAAGTTCTTCTTCTGGATGAATATGTACTGGCTAGTGAGAGATTATAAAGCATTTTGTATTGCTTAATGTTATCTAATTAGGCGTTCTTAGCCCTTCATTTTTCTGCATGCAGTGAAGGAGCTCAGGAGCATTTTTTTGTTTGGTTGGTTTTGTAGTCTTAAACTTAGTTGACAGAAAGACAGATATAGGACTTTTCAAGGCTATACTCAGTTGAGTCACTCTTTTCTTCTACTTCTCCCCTGTGTGTTTTATTTCTACAGTTTTTCAGAACAGTCTCCCATTAGACCTCAAGCAGTCTTTCTTTGATACACTAACAACACAAGCTAAGATTTTTGTGGTCGGTATTTGCATGCCAGCAAACCTTTGTACCGAATGGTCCCTCTTTCCTTCTAGGTTTAATTCAGTGCATGCTACTGCAGCTATGGAGTCTTGCTGGCAAAAAGCATTTAACCTGTATGTGTCTAATACAGTTGAATTAACAATTAGGTACCTGGTCAGAAATCTGAATTCTTCAATCCTATTATGCAATTTGCAGAGCCTAGTTATAGCAGGTTGCTAAAAGAACAGTAACAATTTGCTTGGGGAAAAAAAAAACCAACCCAACAAAACACTTCTAAGTATCTGCTTAAGCAGCAGGACAAATATGTATGCATTTTAATAAGTTTATGAATTGCTTCTAAGGACCCTTCAGATGCCCACAGAGAAATGAATTCTGGATGGTTTGTTCCAGTGTGCTCTGCTGGGGGATTTCATTTGAATTGAAAAGGCAAAGTAAAAGCTATAAATTCTAAAGCTGTGTTGATTTTTTTCATATTTAACACATTAAAGATTTCCATCAAAAGGGCTTTTCTACATAATTGTGTTGTTTGTGCCATTTTACTTTGTCCTGAAGGGAGGCTATGCCTGAGTGGATCAGTTTCATGTATAAGAAATACACACATGCAAATACAAAATGTGGATTTCTCCAGAGCAGGAAAATAATTGTCAGCATTTTTACGTAGCAGCATGAATCAGCCTTATAAATCTTAACTTAAATCCATGGACATCAAGAAGAATTATTACTTGTAACTGTAGCAAGGTAGAGGTCACAGCTAACATTGGGAGTTTCTGTGTCATTCAAGGCACAACATAGCATCTGAGCATCTGTCTGTACTCCAAAGACTGTGGAAGTTAAATTCTCTGGTTTTTATCTTAAAGCAGTAGAGACAGTTCATAGGCTGAAATGGTATACTGTTACACTGGAGTATATTGACTATGTCTTGCAGCATTCACACTAACTAGATGAGATAGTCTATCAGACAGAGAGTAATAGTAATTAGTGTTAAAATTATTTTCTAAAGAAATAACCATATGTTCCATGTTAAACAAACAAACAAACAAAAACCCAGTAATAAAAGTCATAAGTTGTACTTTACGTATATTGTATCTTCAAGCCTCTGGGTGCTTTTTTCTTTGATTGCTTTTTCCTCTTAATGGTGCAAGAGTTAGCTGCTGTGTTTCCAGGGTCAGCTATACTTATGCTGGGTGCTAAAAATTCCCTAAGAGCATATTTGTTTTCCTGCCTGTGGCTGTCAGGCATTTTTAAAGTGAAGAGTTTGGAAGCCTGAAGAACAATGTTTCTCTTGAAGTACAGGAAAATCAGAACTGTGTATTTGCCTCTGATCTCACTCATTCTACTCCAGGTCTAGATTAACTGACTATCCTGTGTAGTCCTTCTTTCTAGTTTAAAGCTGTGAATGTCTCTAATAATGACAGTAGTGTGGATATCTCCATCTGAGAATCAGTGTGACTTTTAGCTCTGAAGATTTGCTTTTTAATACGTCTCTCTCCTTTTGCAATAATTATTTATTTTTTTTTTAATGCAGTTATAATTGTACCTTCTCCTTTCTCTGTTGTGCCCTCTCGTGATTCTTACCCTGGTAAAGCTTTGGTGTGCAATGTTCTGCTCCTTGCACTTTTACCTGCCCAGGCAGCTCAACCAGCTTCTTGGACTTCTAGTGTCTGAATGGGGTTTTGAGGCATCTCCCTGTCCTAGCAATTCTTCTTACAGCTACTCCTGACATCTATTTTGCATCTTCTGTTAGTGGTGCATTGTAGCTGTTAATAGCTTGCTGTGGTTATGCATGTAACTGTGAAGCATTGTGGTGAGAGATGTAGTTAGTTCAGATGTTAGACAATGGCAACTCCTCAAGGCCTGTGTCTTATAGCACTGCACTGCTTTCATGTGCTGCGTGCAGCTGACATGTGCCATCTGTCATCCTCAGGCCAGTTCCATCTGGCATGCGAGGTTATGGAGCAGAGAGGCAGCATCTAGGCGCGTGCCATTTGGCTGGAGCTTATGATCAGAAGAGAAGTGTTACAAGTCACACCATTAGACCAGTGGCACCTCTCATCTCACAGTCATATGGTCTGTGGTCTCCCCTGATGGGAGGCATGTCTTGCGAGGAGGTCTTGCGTTCCTGTGATGTACAAGACTCTCCAAAACAGGGCACTGACAGCTTGGTCAGCATTCTCTCTCTCTCTTTCTTGTCACTAGCTATTCACATGGTTACTAATATGGATATGAATCTGGATAGAGAGTCTGTTTCGTAGTGGGAAGTTGGGAATATGGAACACACAGAACTGTTAACTTCATTGCAGCAGCCATGTGTTTTGGCCATCATGCCAAAGCACAGTCTGGCTGGAAAGCATCTTCCCTAGCCTCATGTTTGAGGTTGCTGGCTTTAGCAAGGAACACTGACTGTTTTGTTCTGTGTTCACCTTTCCCCTAAGGGCATAATAAAACTAGTAGGTTGAGGCTGATTTAGTGTAATTGTTCTGTGAGAAGAAAATCCCTTTCTCGTTGCGTAAGTCCATCAGCGCACAGGTTGGTCAGTGTTGATACATGCGAGAAAACAGGAAGGATGGGGCAAGGGGAGCCTTAGTTTTTTTGCCCAGAAGTAGCTGTTAGTTCCTTCCACTGTGAGTAGTCTCATTTATATTCCTCAGCTATCTTTGTAAGGAGAGTGCCTGGCCATACCTGCTTCTGAGGCTTCAGGTTTTGCTCTAGTTAACTGGGGATTATGCAGTCCCCTTCCTGTGCTCACCACTGCTCTGCTACAGAAAGCAGAAGAGAGGACTTCACAAAGGGTCAGAATGATATTGAGGTAATTGAACCACCCAGTGATAACCTGCATATTTGACTACATGGTGGAAGTCTCAGCTGCTCTGTTAATAAGATCGCATGAAGATGAGGTCAACTGAAAATGGTAGGGTTGTAATTTATAATAGGGTTCTTTAATATTTAACAGGAGTGTGCAGTACTCAAGATAATTGCTTTTTCATGCTTTTTGTACTAAAATGAGGGAAAATATATGCATGGAATATGTTGCTGGGTATATCAGATTTTAAGCAAATAAATGTCTGAAATCAAATGCAGTGCTTCTGTTTTACCCTTTTGAACTTATACTGCTTTCAGCTTTATGACACTTATCACAGGATGAAATTCAGTTTGCTGAGGCTGAGAAAATCTGAGTGATTTCATGCTACGCATGAGAACTGAGAATAGAAGATGGTGGGATTTGGTGGGATTTCGAAGAGCTATAGAAGAGAGACCTCCTCTAGAATCTAAGGCCAGTCTCGTGAGGCATTGTAACTTTGCCAGTTTTACAAACATGAGGATCTAAAATACAGAACATGCAAAACAAAATGCATCAAACCCTAAACCAAGTTTTTAAATTCTTTCTCTATGTTCACTCCTGTATCTTCTTATTTTCACAGGACTGCTGGTCTGAGTCCTGCTGTGAGGCAACACAAGTACAGTCTGAGTCTGCTTTCTATCAGTGTTCTTAAGTGAATTAATGGAGAGATGAGTCTGATGATGCTGTTCTGCTTCCTAAATTGTGTAGTACAGTACAGAGATGCATGGAACTTTTGAGGTGCTTTGCTTAGGCTATGTGCTGCTTGAAGGTCAAGGCTTGATGGCAAAAGACTGCAGAGGTGTTGAAGTATGTTCTATGTGGCCATATTTAGAAATTTAGATATTGTTTTGTAGCTTGTTTTAGCATAGTCTTGTAATTTGAGTTTAGAAAGACTGTAGTCAACACTATGTTTTAGAAAGTTTCAAAGGTAAAATTAGACCTTTCTTACTAATCAGAAAATACCTCTTGGGGTACTGTATAACTATGACATCTGGTCATGCTAGTTTTATCTGGTTTTACTTTATCTCATAGAAATGCACAGTTGCAATGCCAAATTTTAGAAATGTCTACTGTAGTCGTATTGCTGCTCTCTAAGCTGAGCATTTTGGCTACTGTGTTCTCTAAACTCACTGAGTATGAGAAATGATGAGAAGGGACTAATAAATGTGGATTCTAATACCAGATGTCACACTTCTCCAGAACTTTGGCCATGTTAGTCGATTTGTTTGATTCTCTAGGACAGAGGTAATACTGCTTAACCACCTTTGAGATTCATGGATCGGAATCATATTATAATAGCAAATTATTAGGCTGTCATCATCATACTTCTGCATCTGTGGCCTGGTTAAGTGTCGCAGGCAGGTAACTGCAATAGGCACATTTAGCAAGTGCTTATACCACACTTTAGCACTAAATTTCCTTTTCTTTCTCTTGTGGTGCCTCTCATTCCCTCTCTCTTGTACTTTGCTAAAACAAGTAGAAAGTCAACAGTGAGAATCTGTCTGCAAATGTTCTCTGAAAGTGTAAAACAAATGCAAGAGCGTGGCATACGTAAAATGATACTGCCTCAAGTACCATCTTACCATGATGATAAAGGTCCTGGAGTGAGTCTTCCATTTTCCCTTTTCCTTTTGAAGCAAGGAAGGCTATCGAGAAAAATGTTTGTTTCTGGGTTTTTTTGTGAGTTTTCTGAGATTTGGTTTTCATTAAGTTGCCCTGCTATCACCACTAATTTGCCTTTCCATGCAGTTATCCTTGCGGTCCACCAAGAACCTAGTCAGTAAAGCTTTTTAAAATAGTGAAAGTACTTAAAATGTGTAAAAGAAAGCAGTGACTTTTAAGCTTTGCTGTTCTAAAGACAAATTAGAATTGTGATGTTTTTCTAAGGTAATAGAATTTAAAGTACTTGTAAGAGCAACAGATTCCTCAAAATGCAAACTCAAGAGTAGCATTTAGTGTATCACAGGAGCAAAGGTTCCAGTGGTGCTTTTGGCAGAGAGAGATACAGAATTATGCTCTGAAAACATTTTTTTATATTCATGCAAGAATAAAGTGGCCATAGATATGGTGTTGGTTTTCCCAGTAAAAAGTGTACAAAATGTTTTTGTAGGAGGCAGTGGAGTTTATTTTTGTGTGCTTTCTAGCTGAAAAGGCTACTTTTATTTGCTGGTTAGTGAAGTTGTTAGGACCTGATCCTAACCAGATCCTGCTCAAACTCTTCTGAAAACCACTCTTTCTGTTTTGTTTTTTTTTTTTCTTTCCCTTTTTTCAGCCTGATTTCTGACTCTATTTTGCTTTAACTTGTGAAAAACCCTTCCTCTTCAGACATCCAAATACAAGCTGTTTCTCTTTAAGTATTTGTGCCACACTTCAATATTGTATTAATAATAGAATCATAGAATCATAGAATAGTTAGGGTTGGAAAGGACCTTAAGATCATCTAGTTCCAACCCCCCTGCCA
>JARCZZ010022200.1:2490-15552 GCA_030323915.1 Brotogeris chrysoptera
ACCAGTGTTTTCAGTTACTGATGGGTAATGTTTTGGTCTGGCCAAGGACTTTCTGAGTCTCATGCTATGCCAGGGAGTGAGGGGAGCCGGGAGGAAACAGAGACAGGACACCTGACCCAAATTGACCAAAGAGGTTATTCCATACCAAAGCACGTCATGTCTAGGAAGTGAAGACGGACAGCAGAGACCCCGAAGGGTGTGGTGGTGGTGGTGGACTGGGGGTGCACGGCATGGTCAGGTTTTTTGGTACTGGGGAGTTCGTTGCTGGGGGGTGCACTGACTGGATTGGGCTTGGTGAGCAGTTGCATTCTCTTTCCTTGTACTTCTCTTGTATTATTACTGGTGATAGCAGTAGTGATTTGTGTTATACTTTAGTTACTAAACTGTTCTTATCTCAACTTGTGGGAGTTGCATTCTTTTGATTCTCCTCGCCATCCCCCCAGGGACTGGGGGAAGAAAGAGAGGGGAGTGAGTAAGTGAGAAAACTGCATGGGTGAGGGGCTTAAACCACGACAGTAGGTTTGTTCTTCTTATATTTATCAGGTGCCTTAAAGAAGAGGCAGTGCTATTTAAGTAATATCAAGATTCTTCATTATCCACAGAGTGGATTCCATCATGTTAAAAAAATGCTGAATGCTTGTGTACCCTGAACATTCAGGACCAGTCAGCAAGGTCTGCAAGGTGTTCAAAAATGAGAAAAAGAAAGCTACAAATTATCAGCAATGCACAACACATGGAGGCACTGAAAAATAGATTTGTGGCTAGTACACCAGTGTATGAAACCCTCAGAAAGAATAATGTAAATCTGACTATTTTAAACAAAAGCAGTATTTGTAACTGTCAAATGCCAGCAGACTAGAAAGCTACAAAATGCATCTGAAACATGGAATTTAGGTTCACATGTTGTAATTCAACAACTCAGTGTTTGTTATTTCTCTCCACTGGGCTCGGTAATATATTCTCGGGGGGAGAAGAAATTAACATTGTTAGATGATACCCCAAAGACAGGAGGCATAGTCATATCTGTTGTATTGCTGTGTTTTTCACTTTAAACAGTGGAAAAGGCACCCAGCGCATAAGATGTGCACCTAGGGAATATTTTAGCAATCTCAGTAAATGATATAAAATAAATACTGTCATTGCTTCTCCACCTGTGAGGCAGAATGCCAGTGCCTGATATTCGACAGTGAATATTTTCTACCAATTTGATACAGAATCAAATCCTCTTGTTAGTCAAATGTTTCTGTGGATGTTTTTGTTTAGATGAAGAGATTTCGTTGTTGAAATAATTTCAAGAAAAGAACTGCTAGCTCAGAAAGCCAGATCACTCTAATGCACACTGCAGCCATCTTCTACAAACAGCAGGTCCATGTGCAGGGTCCTTTGTGTTAGTGAAGACCCCTCACAAATTCATCTGGGTTCTTTAGCAGCTTTTTCCAGCACCTCCATTTTGAGCTGCAACATCTGCTGGAGGAACCTGTGAATTTTTCTGAGCCTCTTTATTCTTTCCCATGTGAAAAGTCCATAGTGTAACAGCTTTGTTCCCAAGATCAGCATGATTTTTAACCAGCATTATTGTTCTAAAAGCGTAAGTGCTCTTCCTGATGTGTGGTTGCACAGAATGATTCCAATTAGATTTTCGTGGCAGAAAATAGCACTATTTTAGTCATACTGACACATATTTCTTTTTTTGTTGTTTCCTAGATGACTTGCAGGCAACCACAGACATTAAAATATAACAACACAAACAGATATTATGGATTTATTTCAGTGGTTTGAAATATATCAGCTAATGTTAATTCCCACATCTCTTTCCAGTCCATTAAATACTCTATTTTTTAATTGAATTTATAATATTTATTTGCTCATTCTCACCTGTTTTGGTATGCTACATTTCTTCAGTAATTTCTCTAGTGATTTGTGCTTGGATTAGTTTATTCCTTCCATTATCCCTGATTTAATTGTCCCCTCTCATATAGAAAAAGCTGTGTGCCAATTTCAAGGTGATGTTAACGTAATTTAGATTAAAATTTGTTTTTAAATTTTCACAGGCACTGAGATTCTTATAGCTTTATAGAAAATAATAATGACCATACTATCTTATCAAAGAACCTGCCATCAATAAACACAATATCACAGTATTCAGAGATCATACTTCCATTTCAGCAGGCTGGAATTTACTTTTTCTGTCAAAAAGAAATTTATTATTTTTTCCGTGAAATATATATTGCCAGCATGTTAGAGTAATCTTTCAATATGTTGTAAAACATACCATTTAATGGCTGAAGTATTTGTTACTTGAAAAGTGCATCCAACCTTAACATGACTGGGCTTTGGTTGCAAATCTCTGCTTAATAACAGTCAATGAAGGGACGAGGTCTGGGTTTATATGTTTTCATTTCACTGCTGTTTCAAATTTTTACATGATTCATATGAGATAATTTAAGATCATGAGCTTTATGTTGATGTTTTAAATTCATTGTTGGCTGCAACAGTAATTCATCTCTGTACTGATGAGAAATCCACAAAATGGTACAAATTGTCAGGTTCTTATTAAGCCAGTGTATACAGAAGCCACTTTATGCTAGGATGGTCCTGCTAGCAACTGGAAAATGCTAGAGAGCACTCTCAGTGGTTTTTTTTAAAACAGACATACAGCCATATAGCCATTTCATAACTAGAGCAGGGTGAGTAAGCACTTCTGCATGAGCATTCGGAGGTTAATGTTTTATAGAACACAATGATCCTAGAAAGATCATCTTAGTTTTATAACGGTCCTAAAAATCAAACCAAAGCTCTCTTTCTATATTAAAATAAAGCTATTTTTTTTTTTTTCCCCAGTACTTGGAAAACAAACAGAACAGGAAAAGTTGGAAAACCTCTTCTCCTAGGTTCAGCTGTATCAGTCATTTTTTCCTTCTTATTAGTTGGTGCAGTGCTGTGCTTTCAACTCTAGCCTCAGAACAATGCTGATGATGCTGATGTGTTTAGTTGTTGCTAACTAATGTTTACTCTGATCCAGGTAATTTCAATTTCGATCTCATGCTCTGCCAGTGAGGAGGCTCACAGGAAGCTGGGAGGAAGCAGAGACAAGGTACCTGTTCCAAACTAGCCAAAGGGATACTCCATACCGCAGCATGTCATGCCCATTATGTAAACTGGGGGCAGTTACTTGAAAGGCACAAACTGATGCTCAGGTCGGGCAGGGTGTTGGTCGGCGGGTGGTGAGCAGTTGTATTTTCTTCCCTTGTCATTTCCCTTATCATTATTATTTTTGGTGGTAGCAGTGGAGGTTTGTGTTATACCTTAGTTACTGGACTGTTCTTATCTAAACCTGTGGGAGTTACATTCTTTCAACTCTCCTCCCCATCCTTCCGGGAGCCCGGGGAAAGGAAGAAGGAGGGGAGTGTTTCCAAGTTACTGGCTGGGCTTAAACCACGACACCTCTCAGTGCAGTTGCAAACAGTCTCTAAGAATATGGCCTGTGGGCTAACTAATCAAATACAGTTGTGCTTTGCAATCTCAGTAATTTACAGGAAATTGAATGGCTAATTCTGCCATTTGAAATTTATTGCTGAATTTATATCTGTTGTCTGTTGCTCAAATCAAGGGCATTTATACAGATTTCAGCAAAGCCTGGGATAAGACTGCAATATTCACATTAGGGGATAATGTTACAATGAATAGACTTACGAAGAGAAGGTGATTAGGGGGTGATGTTACAATGAATAGACTTACGAAGAGAAGGTGATTAATTTAAAAAGCAACCAGAAAACGACACATCATGTATATATATGCACATCTACAGCAGAAAGTTAGTTTCATGTGTTTTGACGCCTTTTCTAACACAACACTGAATAAATCCCTGCGTTTCAATAATGTGTGTAAATCCAGTAATATTGTAATTCCAAATTGACAAATCCGTAGGAAGCTGAAATAAAATAATAGTAATAATAACTTTAAAAAGGAGACCTTATGGAATTGCACTAAATCCAGATTGTAGGCATCATGTTAAGGTAAAGTCTCAGGTCTCGATTCATCAAAGAGATAGCATGCAGAATTTCTGGTAGTTTTGATCTTCAATGAAAGAACATTATCCTTATTTGTCATGTGGAGAGGCAGATAAATGTTGAATATTTCCAGCAATAATTAACATAGGCCAGATAAACTCATTAAAAAGCATGGGGAGCTTGGAGGAATAAGTGTCAGTGAGGATCTGTTTGCAGACTTCCTTCTAATCCTTCCATCAGAAATCAAGATTGGACCCTTGAGCCTAACCATGATATGAAAAAATCCTGCAGATGATCCATGTCTTTCTGTTGCTGCTCTTGCCAAAACAGCCTCCCACTTGTTCAGTCAGGATGACTTCAGTGTACCTCATCTTGATTACTGATAGAGAATTGCTGTGTGAAAAGTCATCTGGAAAAGGCAATATAGCCTGAAGTCATAATACCTGTTTTCATAGACTTCCATCAGTTTCATGGGCTGCAAAATGCATTATTTTCCTGTCGCTGTTCTACTTAGAGAATACAAACAACCCCACTAAGGTATCCTGATAATGAATGAAGATGGATACTAGGATTTTTCTGGACAAGTAAGTTACAGAATTTTCCCATAAAGAGAATGAGCTGCCAGCTGCCATTTCATCTTGTAGAAATGGGATTGCAGCTCAGGTATTTTACTGTAGTTACCATGGCTGTAGGACACCACAAGGAAAGCAATATCTGAGGCCAAAAAATAAAATCATATAGGGCCCCAAAGATCAAATCCTAACCCATCAAAATTCTACTTTCAAATGTTATGATGACCAGGATCCCTCAAGTTTTAATGCATATAGTTATTTATTTAGTGCTTAAATTTTATGTCAGAAAAATCGAGCCAAGAATACAAAGAAAAAAAACCCAGCCATACGACAGATAACTGTGTTCAGAAATTTCTGTGGAGATATAGTGTGTTCTCTTTCACTAAGTCTCAAAATCTAGACTGGATATTTCTGAAAATGTTCTTAGTTCAACCAGAACTGTTGAGACAGAAGGTCAGATGGATCTCCTAGTTGTTTCTTCAGTCTTAAAAATTGTGAATCTGAGAATATATTTGTAAAATTGTCATAAAATATTATTGTCCTTTGGTAAGACAAGCAATCCCTTTGAAGTGTCTTGTGTATAAGTATAATATGCAATGACTAAAGTAGACAGCAAGGGAGAGACGGTTTTGGTAAATTAGGGAGACCACAGGAAAAGGCAGAAGTGTCAAATTAACATTGAATGAATATGTCAGTGGAGGTTATAGACCAGAAGTCAGGGAAGACCAGAATTTAGCTGTTTAGACTGTTATCACAGCATTACCCAAAGCACTAAGTATTCAAAACCAAAAAGTTGCTGCTTATTAGTAAATATCATAATAGGAACAGGAAGACCATAGAAACAGAGTGATAAAAAAGGGATTTTTAATGGTTCTGCAGTGTGTATATATTTTCAGTTTAAAACTCAATCTGCATTAAAGTATGTTGCTTTGTAATAATACAACAATATTTGGTTTACACAATACTTTGCTCTTAGCACAATTGTGTTTGTTCTTGTTCTGCAAGCCAGTGCTTTCATCAGATAGGTTTTGTATGGCACTGTAGAGTGATTTATGCATGTAAGCAAAGTCAGGAGAAAGTCATAGATTTTAGTATTCTCTAGTACTTTTCTTAACGCGAGCAGTACTTTCTGTCCTGTTTCTTTAATGTACAGGATGGTCGATATCGCTAGCAATATAAATCTTTGCTTCAATCTTATTTACATAGACAGAAGTTATGTAGTGACAAGGTCCCTTCAAGGCTTGAATGGTTTGTTAATAACATGTACTAAATAGCATCTGGTATCAATCTTGTCCTACAGACATACTTGTAGTGATTTAAAGCTTTCATTCTTTGAATTCAAAATCTAATTCTTAATGCACTTTCTGTCAGCTGTCTTCACAGCTTTTAAGTGAGATTCTGTCATCGTGATATATTCACAGATACGTTAAAATTTAACTAGAAAAAAATGAAATAAACCTTCTCATGTCAAGTAAAATTACTATTCATGCTCATGTATATTTTTGATTGTTATTGGCTGTCAGTTGTTTACTAATATAGAAATCAATAAAATTTTTACTGAATGGTAAAACAAAATGTAGCTGATTGTATGACTTGGACATGACTGCTTAATTGTTTTGCAAGATGTTATTATTAAAGTAGCAAAAGAGTCATATACCTTCATAATTTACATTAACCTATTTGTAAAGCACTCAATTAACAATTTTACCTGCAAAGTCACAGAGCCAATTGCTCTGTGAATTATATGCCTCCTTTGTTTCGTCACTCATCTGCAAAATTCACTTGTTTAAAAGCAGAAACAAGGTACCAATAGAATATCTATCATTGTAGGATGCCTATGGGAAATCACGTTTATAACTAATACTTCCTCCTCATTGACACTTCTGTCAGAGCAGCCATTTTAAGATCTGCTTGGTATTCAATTATGACCAGTATCTAGCATCAGGTTAGGAAACTCCTGAGATGGAGCATATTGGTATTAACTCTTTAGATCTGAGCAATACAGATGGTATTGAAAAAAATGCCTGTAGGCCTAATTAAACCACTACAAAGAAGTCCTTGGCAATGGTGGTGATAAATAAAAGCTACACACATATTTTTCAGACTAAACTGCAGTTTTTACTACACTTAGGGCCAGTTTCAAGGAAAACAAACACAACACTACTTAGAGCCCAGCCTTTAGGAAAAGTAAGGAGAAAAGAGTTCTTAGGTAAACTAAATTAAATAGCAGTTGTGGAATGCAACATAAAAGTGGAAGGAAAGATATGCCCTCTTCTTACTGTCCTTACTCACCCTCAAGCAGAATCCAACAGGCCACAAATTGGAAGGACAGCCAATCAAGTTATTAGTTTCCCTCTTTAGATGCCTTCTGTGTCTTTAGTCAAGCAAAGATTGATAGCTCCAGAAATTACAATACTTGACAACTGGGCTCCCTGTGATGCCACTGGGAGAAAGTCTGAAAGGTTCATGCTGGTCCTTCATTTAGTATCATAATCAGGGTTTGCCAATGGAGTCACAACCTTGCCAGTCCAGCTGACACAAATGATGAAGGGGTTCTGACCAAGTTCTTCAACACAGTGGCAGCAATAGTGCCAAGTAGACTTTCTCTGGAGTTAACCAAGAAGTGGACACATTAAAATCCCATTGCTGTGAATATGACAGATGTGAATAAAGAGCTGCCTAGCGTCTTGGAATCAGTGATGATATTTAACAGTCATTCGTCACCTTAATATGTCATCCTTCATTGAAGGGTATAGAAATTCTTTACAAAGCTATATTAGGCATCAAAAAATGCTAAAGAGCATTATTTTTCTGTTTTATAGGTGACTGTAAGTAGTTGCTCTGCAGTCAAGAGTGAATCGGTGACAAACTCAGACATCGAGTGCATAAGGCCAAAATCTTATTCACCTTTGATTACTGAAATACATTTTCACAGTATTGGAATAAAAAATAATGGCAAAATAGACAGGTTTTTGTTCCTTTAAGTTAGTGCTGGTCTTGACATTACCTCACTTCACCTTACTTACTGTATTTGCTCATTTTGTAGAACACTAAAATCTAGGCAAAAAAGAATAGAACAGTTGGATACAAGGCTTGAACTGCTAAATACACTTGATCAAAACTGACAGAGAATTTAAGAGTAAGATACAAATAAGGCCATTGAGAAATAACTATAAAGATCCGTATCTTTATTTTCAAATGAATTGCTACAGGAAAAGCCAGAGAGGGCACGAGTCTGTTGTAATTAGTATGAAGGACAGCATATGTCAAGGGATCTTGTGTACTTATTTCCCAGAATTACTTTCTGCATGTCGCTAGTCATCCATATTGGCTGCTCTTTTTAACTCCATAGGTAGTCTTTTTTGGATGTCATAATTAACCCTTTATATATCTTTTCTGAGATGACGTATATAACTCTTGGGTGTAAACTATCTGTGAACACATGCATTTAGTTTCTAACTTCCTCATCTCCATCTCTCTCTCTGTACCCTGTTCAATTTCTCTCAGCACTTCACAAATTATTTTGAAGTTTGTTCTGCTTAAATTAGCATCTTTAAATCTTTAATTCTTCAAATTTATGTTGTGTCCTTTCTTGAGCTTGTCATGATATATATACAAAGTGGTAGGAAATAATAGCCACTTTGTCATTCATATGGACTGCTGCCATGTCCAGATCTTTTCTCTGAGGCTCAGAACTCTGCCTGAAGGCATTCAAGATATTTTCATAGCTCTGATGACCCCATCTTTACCTGCAATCAGAAAGAAACACACAGAAATGCTTGAGCCTGGCTGAGTTCCCCATTACTAAATTAATTTCCTGGAGTCACCAGTTTTGGTACAATTTTCTAGCAAATTATTTTCCCCAATCATTTGATTTCAGGTAGGCTTTCTCTGATGTCTCCTTTCTAAATGCTCCCAGAGGACCACTCTAAACTGTTCTCTGTGTTTAGAGTAGAAAAATAAGAAAATACTAGCATAAATTTCAGTGAAGAGTAAAACTTTAGTTATGTTTATGGTAAGGGTGGTTAAGCACTGGAATTGGTTGAGGTAGTGAAACCTGCATTAATGCAGGCTGTTAGAACAAGTTAGGCAAATTAGGTATGGCTTTACCTTGGTATGGGACTAAGACATTCCGGTTTATATTCTATCACTTTTAAAAGGTGTATGGCAAATTATTCTTCATTTATTGAAGTTTCATGAAGATTTCTTTGTAGAACTGCATTCTACAGATCTTCTAGGTATCTTTGCGCTGATACTATTCCATGAATACATATATATATATATATCTATATCTATATATATATATATATATCTTTAGCTGCACAAGGCTCTTCCTTTCCTACACTGTCCTGTCTTCTTTCTTTCATCTGACAATAAAGCTTCCCCAGTAACGGCGTCTTTTATTCTGTTGTGAATTTAAATTCTTTCTTTTCTAGCTTTGATTTCACACACAAATGACACCTTCTTTTAAACAGGACTGGTCTGTGAAGAAGGAACGTATGAAAAGTCCATGTCTTCTTATCAAAACGTTGAAGTGTAAGAAGAAAATGTGCTTTGTTTTTGAGAAAGCCGATAAAAAGTTATAATTTAGAGATTAGCTGCTCAGTAAGGAAAATGCTGAATATTTCTCATGTCTCATCAACTCAATATCAATTGTTATCTCTTTAATATCAATTGTTATAGCTTTTCCTGACTTTTCATTTTATGTGTAATTATTATTCATCATAGTTATGAAGTGTGAATTATGAATTATTCATAAATTAATGAATAGCTTAAAAATCAAAATTTAACATCCAAAATGCGTTCCCTGTTGCTCATTTGCAACTAGTTCTCTGGATTCTGTACTATTGTTTGTCTCCTGATTGTCACACCAGTGTCTTGCTGCTCTTAGCTTTGTCATTTTTGTGGTTCAACACAAATAATCACAAGAAAGGACCCTGAAGGCTTTTTCAGGAATGCTGCATGGCTTAGTCAAAGAGGGTCAGATTTGATACAGTTTTAAACTAAATTATGAAAGAGTTTATGAACCCTGACTTGACAAAAAATGGTAATAATTTTCCACTTGATCTTCCCTTGTCATGCTTATTTCAATTCAGAATATGTTCAAAGAAGAAGAAAAACAATTAGCTGTTTAATATATTTTATCTGGTGAAAGAAATGAAGGATTCAGATTTGATGAAATCTTCAGATTTTATTCCAGTGATTTTCAAGTGAAATATTGAAGTCCTCTAGTCTATATTTAAAACCTCCTCACTGTGCATATTGCAGCTATTTCCCTGGTTTATTTGCATAGACAGAATTTAGTGATGAAGACTAATTTAGATGTGTTTCAGGTAATGCTCACTACAAACCAAGCATCATTAAGATCTCCAGAGTCTTATCATTAACTACTCTTTTCATGGTGCTGAGTTTACCATTATGAACTGGCAAAATTCGGTTAAGCTTAACAAAACAAATACATTTGTCCAATTTGGATCAATAGCTCTTGTTTTGTTCTTTAGCTCAATGGGCATTAATATTTAATCACCTTTAGGCAGGAAATGCTACTATGACTCTCATTTGTCATTAAGCAAAAGAACATTCATTACTGGATGCAAAGTCTTCAAGATTTTCCTTCAACAGCATGTCTCTATGGGAAGTCATCTAGCTAGAAACATTATTTCAGCAGTTTTACCATTGTGCATCTTTAGTTTTAATTGCCACAATACACCACTTTCAGAACTTAAATGTATCATGGTTACAGCTGAGGAACTGTATTGTTAACTTCTTTACGGAAGAAGACATATACATTTATAAACTTCACTTTCTAAGTATCTCTTGTGCAATAAGTAGATTTATTAACTTTGGTTAATTTTCACTTACTTTTCTGTAAGACAGCAAAAACTCTTTACAGAGAATTTTAGTAGTGGCAATTGCCATCATTTCTGATTACTGTGAGCTTGTATTAGCTTTTTTTTTCAGTATAAAAATGAAATGAAAGCCCTAAGGAATGCACATCTAATATTCAAGATTTTATCACTTTAAAGACTTACTGAAAATTGTGTAAAAGCAAACTCTGTGCTGTACCTTCTCAAGACACAGAGTTTTAATCATTTTTATATTTCTTTTATGAAGAGATTTTCTTTGCATTTAGAATAACCTAAAAGTGTCTTCAGAATCAAAATGACTTACTTTTTGTTTCCCTTTCATAACTATTTTTAATATTGTGTCTTTTCTAATACTGTATGAACTGCAGTTTTAGAGGAACCAAGACTCTTAAGCTTCTTAAAGAGTAACTGTGTATTTGGCACAGGTAGACCTAGTCAAACACCTTGTTCTATTTCTCATTTTAAGGTTCACACTGTTTTGACTAGGGACTGTTAAGACATACATGCCACAAAAGCCATTTTCTTTCTCTAGGAAAGAAGGCCCACAGAACTGTGGTAGGCCAGGCACTACCTTATATTTTTTATTTGTTAGGAAATTTGCCAAAACCAGAGGAATTGAATCTACACCTTCATTATTCCTGACCAAGTCATTCAACTTGCAGATTGTTAGATACCTGGCTCGCTCTTTATCTTTGATATCATTTGAAACTTTAGTCCTAATATTCCAAATTATGAGAATCTATCAAGAAAACTGCTGGAGTTATAACACAGGTTGACTCACTGGCATATTCAACAACGCATTTTATTGTTACTTACCCAGTATTTGTTATGAGAAAAAAAAACTGTATTAGCGTATTGCAAGAAGTAATCCTAAGTATAAATTGACTTTTAAAGATGTAGCATCATCTTCTTTTCATTGCCTGCCATGTTAATACGAGAACAGCAGATGCTCAGGCAAAATTCAATTCACCTTAATTTGTTCAAGCTTAATTAGCAGCTGGGATGCATCTGGCAAATAAACATGAAAACAGTGACAGCCTGAGTTAAAGAGAAAAAGTAAAAGGCTTTTGTTCATTAACCACATGTTCTCGGTTGTGACTATTACATGCTGAAGGCAAAACCATTTTTAGACTCCTTCCTTTTTGTAAAGGATAGAAGCTCTCATAGACATACGTTCATTACCTGTACTCTTGCGCAAGTGGGTCATGAAAAAATTAGAGCAGTTGTGTTATGAGGTATTCCTGCGCAGGTAAATGTTTTTACCATCACAGCTTAAAAATATGGCCAGAGCTTGTATAAACAGAAGAGAGTAGTTTCTTCAAGAATTAAGTAGGCAAAATGGACCCCTTGAGACGTAATTAGGAATTATTTACAACCCTGAATAATGATCATGCAGTATCTTGCACAAAGCAAAATAAGCAAAGCCAATTCTGAAGAGATCTCTTCTGCCATTAAATATGTGACTAACTAGCAAAATGAGGGGCATAACTATAAGAAATGTGTAATGCCTATGCAGTAGTTTCAGTTCCAGTGCATTTGCCTATATAAATACCTTATTTCTGTATTAACTGTTCTCAAGTAAGTGATCAAAGTAGTCGTTTTTTTGAAAGTGAGACCATTTCAAACATAGGATTCCCTGTGTTCACTTTCAAACCCAAATTTTTAGACAATGAGCAATAGAAAAGTGGCAAGGTTATATAGTGGTAAAGTAAATGTGAACCAAATCTAAGTACTAGTTCCTAATGGAGCCCAGAACAAGGATTTGGCAGGTGACAAAAAGAAATAGAACTGCATGCTGGCTATATTTGCTTTCTCAATCTTATCTGTATTATGCAAGCAGTTAAAAAAGGATTTTCTTTTTTTTAAATTTATTTATGGAAAAGTAGTCACAGTGTCTTCAGTCTATCAAACATCTTCTATTAAAAATCTAGGCTTCCATTTAAATATTCCATATTAAAGATTCCTGACAGACAATATTTTATGGATCACCAGGACGCAGTACATCTTATAACAAGGTCAATTCCATGCTAATGTTGGCTTGAAAAGAAATAGAATGAATTTTGCAAATACAGGTAGAAAAGTTTGTATAAGAGTGATGATGTTATGGTAGGGATGAGTTGGAAGACCATTGAAAGGTGACAAAACCTTGTTTAAGAAAACAGTATAGCTGTGGGTTAAATGGCAAAAAAAAAGTAGCTGCTGGCTGCTCCTTTTTTTTTTTTTTTCAGGTTTTGTAACCTTCTCAGAAAACCTTTTCAAGATTGGTTTAGGCACAGAAGCTTGATAAGAGAGACCTCATTGCAGAGCCAAAACCTGAGGGCCTTGTGCTTTCTTTGGTACCTGATTACTGTATGCACTGTTACACAAGCATCTACAGCAGTTTTGAAGATAAACTAGTGCAAACATGGCTTTCTTCTGTGTTTTACATGTTCAAGATAGCTGGCTTATCCAAAAGCAGAGATGCTTTCTAGTGTATTAGTTAATCAAACACATTCAGGGTTTCCACTACATTTTCCTTTATTTTTCTTTTCTTTTCTTTTCCTTTTCTTTTCTTTTCTTTTCTTTTCTTTTCTTTTCTTTTCTTTTCTTTTCTTTTCTTTTCTTTTCTTTTCT
>JARCZZ010022201.1:0-41954 GCA_030323915.1 Brotogeris chrysoptera
CACTGGCACAGGGTGCCCAGAGAAGCTGTGGCTGCCCCATCCCTGGCAGTGTTCAAGGCCAGGTTGGACGCAGGGGCATGAAGCAACCTGCACTAGTGGAAGGTGTCCCTGCCCACGGCAGCGGGTTGGAATTGGATGAGCTTTAAGCTCCCTTCCAACACAAACCATTCTACAATTCTATGATTCTCTGACTTAGACTGCATAACCATATAGAATAACATATTCCCTAATCCGATGCAGATAACGGGTACAATTGACTTGGGTAGCCTCTTACCAAGAGCTTGATATCACACCCATTTCAAAGTGAAAGGAGATGCTTTTTCAAGGTCTTCCTGCCTGTAGACCTACCGTCTTCGAAACAAAGTCATGCAGCCTCACACCCCCATTGTTCTGCGGGGTGCCAGAGCCATCGGTCTCCGGTTTGGATTCCAGCTGCTTACTGCCTATGCTTGTCTCACTGTTCCAAGGCTGCAGAGGACCTGAAAGACAAAAGAGTGCTGACACCCTATCCCCCCTTTGCTTTAAAAGCAAGCATGCATCAAAAACCAGAAGCAGCTACCTAGGTTCTAGGAGGCCTACTAAGCAGTTGCTTCAGGACTTTGGACAAATGGAGACATGACACCTACCACTCTTCCTCAGAGTTCTCAGATTATAAGGCACAGTCTGGATAGTAGAAATAGCTTCAATTGGGCCACCATCATTAGGGACCATGAGAGTTGTCTTTGCTACTATGGATTCATTGCCCTGTAATGAAAAATATGCAGTTAGGGATACAGTACTGACAGGACATGGGATGTTCTAGTTTGCTGGCCCTAGAAACAGGTATTGCAACATGTAATTACTGGAAGTGCACACAGACCCAACAGGGACCAGCATACCTGGTCCACCGTGGAGCCAATTGATCTGGTTTTCTTCTGAGGACATGGTGGGCCTTCAATGAACTGCCTGGAAGACCGCTGAAAAGATACAGTATGCTTTTGACTATGAAGCAGTTCTCCTCTTAACAGTGTTATATTAGCCGAGTATAACTAAACAGACTAAACAACCATCTGCACAAGCCATAGAAGTGTTAAGTTCTTCTACATTACCTGTTCTTCACGGAAACTTCAAGGTTGCCATGAAATATGAGGCCCCAATATATTGCTCTAGCAATTCTCCTACCCAGCTTCATAATCCAATTCAGAAAAGAGAATAAGGAGAAGAAAACCAAACCCCAAACCATACACACAAAAAAAGGGCAACTAAGCAAGTCCCAGACTGTTCCCACCCCTGCTAGTGATGATTTCAGGCTGCCTTTTCCCACCTGTGCCTACTGCATACTAATAGCAGACCAAAACAAGCACAAGCTCTTTTACAGAATAGAAAACTATTAACTTCCTACGTGATCTTCCCCTAATCTGGAAGCTGTTAATAATCTTCCAGGGCTTTCTTACAAACTCTAGGCCATAACAGAACAGATATGCAGAACTCCAGTTGTTTTCAGTAGACAAACATCACAATTAACTTTCAACCTAAATCCACAGCACAGTTCTGAATTACAGTAGCAGCACATCCATCTGAAGTCTGACTGTGATTAGGAGCTCAGACATCATTATAGGTGGCTGTGAGATGACAGATGGTGCCATTGTGTCAGCTAAGGCTAACAATGGAATCTATTTCAAGGGAAAGAATTGAACATACCCTCTTCTCTCTCCTTTTCAGTCTGGCAGCTTTCACCACAGAGGAATCCCAGTCCTGGGGGAAATACACAGCACTGGTTAGCTCAGTGTAAATACCCTACAGCCTCTGGCCAGGGCTTTGTTAAGTTTTAGCCAATAGCACACCAGAGCAATGCAAACCAGCTCTACCAGTTTAACACCACCGTAATTTAAACATAAGGGGTCTCCAGAGATTAACCCACCCCCTCCCCCCAGGTTTTACAGTGGAGGAAGACTTTAGAACTTGCAGTTACATTACCAGTGACTCATCAGTCTTGTCAAAGCTGATATCTGACAGAAATGAGCTAGATTCATCTATTGTAGACAGCCTAAAAATAATAATAATAAAAAATTAGTAGGAACTTGTATCAGTTTGGCTTTCAGTCAGCCCTGATCCCAGAACAATGCTACTGACTCAGAGAAGCTGCATTTCAAACTGGAATAGAAGTAAAACCCTACTGACAGGATGCAGTACGTGGCACAGTGGTACATGGCTGGCTGGATATTTAACATTCGATACTTGCTCAGACAAAATGCTGTTTTGCCTACCTTTTGTTGCCTGAACCCCCAGTAGAAACCTGCTGCCTGTTAAGAAAGGCGAGGGCAGACTTCTGTTCTTCACTGAGCTGAATACTCCCAGATGCATCACACATGAGCAGCTCTCGAATCAGTTGTATTTGCCGCTCCTGTAAGGTAGATCATATTAGAAACTGCCACAGGATAAACTGCATTTAATTACTGTACGAACCCATCTGAAGTGTTTGAGATGCCACATATATGCCCTCAGAACTTGTGTCAATAGGCTGCTACTGGCTGCAAAGCCCCTGCTCCAACAGGTAACAGCAGCGGGTCACCTTTTTCCAGACCAAAGCAGAAGATAACATTTTTCCCAAGGAGGAATAAACACAGTAATCCTGAGTGCCAGTCCTTATTTTTCCATAGATCAATGTAGTTCCATCACCTTGTTTCCAACACTCTGGAAAGGTAACTGGTAATAAAGTAATTACTCACCAGCTTTTCACAGTCCATTTCAGCTTTTTGCCTCCGTTTGATCTCCACATCCACTTGGTTGCGAGCATGCTTCAGCTTCACATCCAAAGCACTACGTTCAGCTTCAGTTTTCATGAGGAGGTCTTTGTACCTGACAAGCTCATGCTCTGTTTCCTGCCATTTTCTCCTATACTCTTCAAAGTTCTTTGCTAACTGAATGAACTCTGGAGAGAAAACACAGGTATTTTCAGCCACCCAGGCAAGCAGGAGATGCAGCAGCCCTCTTCACTGACAGCGTATATCTAGTAACACAACCTGCTCCCAATTGAAGAGCAGAGCAGCCAGCCTTTTGGCAAACCCACCTACCCCAGCAACATTCATGAGATCCTGCAGTTATTCAAACTGAAGTCCTTCATGTTAGCATCAACCAGAAAAGCTAGGACATAAGACCCTGGGTGGATGAAGCCAGCTTGCTGGAATGTTAGGCTAACAAAGGTGGGGCTGTTCAGCCTGGAGAAGAGGAACTGCATGGAGACCTCAGAGCAGCTTCAGTGTCTGAAGGGGGCTAAAACAATGCTGGAAAGGGACCTTCATCAGGGACTGTAGTGACAGGACAAGGGGTGATGGGTTTAAATTGAAACAGGGGAAGTTCAGGTTCAATATAAGGAAGTTCTACCCTGTGAGTGTGCTGAGGCGCTGGCACAGGGGCCCATGGAAGCTGTGGCTGCCCCATCCCTGGCAGTGTTCAAGGCCAGGTTGGACGGGGGTTGAAGCAACCTGCTCTAGCAGAAGGTGTCCCTGGCCATGGCAGGGGGTTGGAATTGAATGATCTTAAGGTCCCTTCCCACCCAAACCTGTCTGTGATCCTATAATGTGGCCCTGCCACAAGCTCAGCATGCAACTTCATATTTCTTAACAATGAAAATCCCCTCAAATCTCACTGCCAGTAGCAGTCTTGCTACCCATAGCATCATCCATCAACTGATTCTTCAACAGCCGCAAATGATGCCTGTTTGCACAACCCCCTTTCAGAAGCAGAACTTACTGTATTCATTTCCCTCACTTAAAATGTCAGCCTGGCGCTCAAATTGGTTGCACAGAGTCCGTAAGTTCAGCATCACAGTCTCCATCTCCATCTTCCTGCAAGAAACCAGAGCTTAACCAACAGTCCAGCCCTTTCTTCCCACTCCAAGCAGCAAACACGCTGCCAGCCCAAAGAAAAACCAATCAGCTTCAGAATTAGGTTCTTTTTCAGGCGAGTTTTAGAAGCTGCACAAACAGAAAAGTGGAGTTTAGAGTTATGTTTGAAGGAGACACATGCAGCTAAAGTCTCCTGTAGGGAATGAAGACCTTCACCCCTCCAGTTTATGGATAGCAGAGCCACAGAGGCAGTAGATGGCCTCACCTTACTGCTTTAAATACTGTCCAGAACACTACAGAGGCTCAGAAGCTAAGGCAAGCTGAGGGATCCCAATTCACTCTCCTTCTGGAAGGCTGCAGAACACAGCTCATGCCCTGTCTACAAATAACTTTGTACTATATAGGCCACTAAAAATGTGCAAGTTTTCAGAGTAAGATAAAAATAGGAGCAGCATTCTCAGGGATTTTAATACAGTTTTAAATTTAGCAGCATTTGAAATTACAGCTCCTACCACAAATAGCTCCTCAAATTCAGACAGTCAGCACATTTCCCTCAAACATTAGCAACAATGGCATAAACAGAAGCAACCAAGAGGAAAGTCTCCAACTCAGCAACACAGAAATTACTTTGCTAATGCAATAACTCGCTGGGGCACACAGGGCAGCCTGGACTAATAAATCACCACCAGGAGCAGATCCAGGCATAGGAGCCACAGCAGAAAGCCCTCAATACCGATCCGCAGTTATAAACACCACAGACACGAAGTTATCCCGGGGGTTTCCGGGTTTCTGCCCTACAGCGTGTGGAAAAGCTCTCTGCTGCAGCGCCCTGCTCTGCTGCTTGCAGCGGCTTCAGTCGCTGCAAAGGGCACTTCCAGTTCTGTGCCTTCATTTCCACCACCACGATCGTTACAGCCAAGCTCACCGGCAGAGGCCGGGGAAGGGGCAGGGACGCGCTGAACCCCAACAACCGCCGGCCAAAGCGCGACCGGGGGCAGCGGGGGTTAAATGAGGCAACGGCCGCAGGGCCCGGCCAGCCCAGGGCCACGACGGCGGCTCCGCTCGGCCGGAGGGGGGGGGACCCGAGGCATGGGCCAGGACCCGGTGCCGGGGACGCGAGGCCTAAGGGGGGGGTCCCGGGGTGTGGGGGGTGTCCCGGGGTGTGGGGGGGTCCCGGGGTCCCCCCGCTCCCCCTCAGCCGCGCTCCCGCGCACTCACCTGGGCCGCCCGGCCCGGCGCGAGCTCCCGCTCCAACGGCCGCGCCCAACCGCCCCGCACTCGGGTTTGAATCCCCGCAGCCAGCCAATCCCAGCGCGCTCGCCACCCACCCGGGCCTCTCATTGGCTGTGCTCGTCGGGAGGCTTGAAGCCGAGCCGACGCCATGTCTGCTGAGGGCAGGGGCAGTCCGCTCCACATCCGGCGCGAAGCCCCGGCGGCCGCGGGGGTGAAGCCTCCCGGGCGCCATCTTTGCTGTTGGCAGCCGCCTCCACCCCGCGTTGCTTAGCAACAGAGCCGCTAGGGCCTAGGGCCCCCCCACCTCCGGAACCGAGGGCTGCGGCTTCTCTGAGGGCTCAAACGCCAAAGTCGGTACCAAAGGGGCTGTTTTGGGGAGAAAAAGCTGTTCTGAGGCAGGATCCAGGTGTGACTTTGAGGTACATGAGCACGGGTGGGCCCGAGCCCCTCACAGTGGTTCTGGGGAGCCCCGGTGCTGGATGCAACCCGCGGCGGGTTCAGAGCACCGGTACTTCACTGGAAGGCTGTTATTAGGTGTTATCTCTTGAGACATACGATGCTTCAGCTCATTTTTGCCTTTAAAACATCGATCTGAGTAAAGTTGTTGATCCCTCCTGCGTGCCGAAGGCAAAACCCCATTTCGAGCCATCAGCGTGCGAAGCCATAAAACCCAACACTTGGAAGAAGCGAAATCTCATAATCATAAACCAACAGTGCGACCGAATCTTTTAAATCTGAACCAAAACAGTGGGTAATTGACGAATGGATATTAGCCATTAGGAAGCGGAGCTAAATGCTTCCAGTCGAAGTGGGAAAGGGAGTTTGTACAGCAGATTGCTCTCCAGTACCCAGCTGCTTTGTCAGAACTGCTTTATGTAGGTTATAAAGCCTGATTTAACTTAATTAATAATAATTAATTCATAATAGATTGGAAAAAGCCTCGAGGCCTTCTGAAAAGTAAACATCAGTGAGGCTTCCTTGGGGAAGATAATCAAGATTGTCTGTGTTTTACAGGGGACCTCAGGCCCAGAAGGGACACAACTCATTCTCTGAGCCAACGGCGAAGCATGAGGAAGGACCTGACCCTTGATCCTTCACCACAAAACCATCCAAAAGCCCCATTTGCCCCAGGCTGGGAGGCAAGTTGGAGGCTGACAGCGACACTTGGCTCTGCCGAGACCCCTTGTGCGCGTGCACATCCCATCCCGACCCTCCGTGCACCCCCATTTCTGAGGGGGTTCAGCTGTTCCAGTGTCAGCCCCGGGGACTCCTGTAAGTAAATCCTCCCAGCTAAGACGTCTCCATTGGCAGATTGTATTCACAGGCAGGGAGGTTGGTTTAGTGTCATTCTTAAGGGTTAAGGAGGCTTTTGCTCATGAGCAAATTCTCTTCTCTTTTAAATTGTCACCCGCAATCTCATGCCAATAAAAAGGCACATTAGTGCAGATTATTGCCCCCGTGGTGCTTGTAGTGAGTTACTACGTTAGGTACTGGGTTTCTCTGCTAAGCAAATCACATTTCTTCCACATGTATTCAGTGATCATAGTACCAAATCCTCCTCTAAAACACAATGCTCCAAGGGCATCGGGAACTGAGGAGCCCAAGAGAGCATCTCAGAAACCCCCTTTCCCCGCTGATCCGATGTGGATATGGCAAACAGGCCATGTCCGAAAAGCTTTGCAGTCTTCCCTGACTGATGCATGATGAGAGCAGAGAGGTCAAAAGCACCTTGCGTATTGTCACGGTTTAGCTTTATTTCAAGGGCCAAGAGAAGGCAAAAGGATTGAGGAGCCTCTCCAGGAGCTGCTTTATTGCAAAGTAATTATATTCTCCTTTGTTTGTGGCAGGGAGAGGGGGGGAGAAGCCTTGAAATGTCTCATCTGGGAAACCGTTAATAGGATTTATGCTAATTTGATGATTCCGGCGATTACTGGCGGAAGCACTTCACAGTTTTCAGGCAGCAGAAATCCTCCTCCAGTTCCTCCTGCTGTCTCCCCCCCTTTGGGCTTTAGCCCATTCGCCTCCTCCAGCCACTGGAGATTAGAGCCCATGACGTGACTGCGATTGTTGCCTCTGAGGATGCCAATGGGCTCACAATGGCCCCGTGCCTCATCTTCTGGGGCAAAACACAAAGCAGTCTGCCCCAGTGCCACCCTGAGCAGCCCTGCAATAACAAAACCTTTCCCTCCCAGCCTCATCCACTGGTGGAGCTCCACAAACACCGATCTGTCTGCCCGGCTCCTGCGTAATGAAGTCCAGAATTGCAAACCCATTTGTGCAGCTTTGTGCTCAGGGAAAACCTTTATTAAGTTCCTTTTAATCCGAAACCAGTTAGAGCATGATGGTCTTCCTGAACCAAAAAGCATTCCAAAAAGCACAAAAGAAGGGGAAAAAGAAAGCAGAACCAGAAACTTCCAGGCAGCAGCCTTCCTCCAGGGCAACAAAAGATGCTCTTTGGTGGGTTTCTCTTGATGCCCATTACTACAGCACGGGTTTCACAATGGAATGATTCCGTACCATGAGCAGGGAGGGCAGCCGGAGTTTAGCTGGACATTTTGGGAATGAGCTTCCAATCCCTGGCGGATGGGTCAAGCCAAAGGCCGGCAGATGGTATCACGCTCATGTGCTGGGTGGGAGCTGCGGGGCCTCAGTCCTGCTCATCTCTGCGGAACACTGCTCAGTGCATCACAGAATCGTTGGATCAAGCAGGCTGGAAAAGACTTCAGATCATCAGGTTGAGATCATCACCATTCCCCAGCACTGCCAAGGCCACCACTGACCCATGGCGCTGAGGGCCTCGTCTCCACTGTGTGGGAATACTTGCAGGGATGGTGACTCCAGCACTGCCCTGGGCAGCCTCTTCCAATGCCTGAGCACCCGCTGGGGAAGGAATTGTTACTCAGCTCCGTCTAAACCTGCCCTGGTGGAGCTTGAGGCCATTTCCTCTTGTCCCGTCCCTTGGGAGCAGAGCCCAGCTCCTGGGAACCCCCTCCTGGCTCCATCCTCCTGTCAGACCAGAGATCTGCAAGGAGAGGGCCAAAGGAGCCGTGTTTGCACCATCACTCTGAATGATGAACCAGGTTTATCTGTGGTCTCCTGCCTGCGCGCCGGGGTGAAGATGGGATCAGCCAAACCTGTCTGCAGTGACATGCAGTCCATCGTCTCTGCTCCTTGCAGCGAAACGGTGCATTAATGTCAGCAGAGAAGCCACGGCCTTATCCTGAACTCATTAAAAAACAATGGGAGTCTCTATTGCCTTCATCTGGCTTTTAATGAATGACCTCTTGTCGCCGGGAGCTGCGTGCAGTGACAAAGGACCTTTGTGGGCTGATATTTATGATTTCATTTAAGCTAGGGAGTAAGCTAAGGGAGAGGGCTGGGAAATAAGAGCTGAGATGATGTTTCCTGCTTTAAGCTCAAGGGATCTTTATCTAGTTTTTTACATTAATACACTTGTCATCTCTTAAATATTTGAGCCGTGAACACTCCCACGCTGGAAGGACACACAGGTCACACTCTGTGCCATGGCAGGGCATGATTCCAGCTCTCCCAATCCCCATGCATTCCTCTGGGCTCTAACACTGGGGAGGCGGCAAGGTCTTGCTTTGCTTAGTGCCCCCCAAACTGCACACACACCAAGCACACCGAGCCCTGCTGTGAGTGCCCATTGCTTGTGGGGGGCCTGGCTCAGCACAAGCGCCGGGTCCGAGCATCCCTCCCCGCACCAGTAACTTGCCAACACTGATAAATGTTTCCCTTTTCCTTCAGCAGGATTAAACAGCTGGGAGTCTGGAGTGAGAGCGTGTCCCCTCTCCTTTGCCATGCAAAGAGAGAAAATTAATCTTCCAGCTTCCTCTGATATTTGGGCTGAATTACAAGCTGGGAGCGGAGATAAAGCACAGGCGAAAGGAAGGGACAGGTACAGTGAGAGCGGGGCTGCCTGGCACAGGCCTTTGTCCGTGCAGATAACGGCTCTCCTCCCTGTGTCATGCATAATTCACCAGCATCTCTCTCCACCCTGGTCATCCTCTCTGCTTTCATTGCTCCTCTCCTACAGAAAGTGGGAGCCTTCTTGTCCAAGTGAGCTTGTGCGTGGTGGCTGTGGGTGTAGGTGCAGAAGCACACTCATGGGGGGAGCAAGCACGCATCCAGACACACAGGAGCAATGTGGACATCTTCTACTGGTTGGACTTGATGGTTTTAAAGGTCTTTTCCAACCTTGATTCTATGATTCTATGAAATCTCAGCTGCAGCATAGCTCTGTGCAGGTTTGCCCTGGGACACAGGTAAGAGCTGACAGCTCCAGGGTACAACACTGCCGGGATGGGCCACCAGTGTCCTGGACACAGGCCAGTAACACCCAACAGCAATCCAACTAAACCAAACCAGCACATCGACTTCTGTGAGGCCCAGGGTGTGATTTCGTATGCTGATCACATTGCAGCTTCCCTAACCCCACTATCTCACTAAATCCCTCTGATGTTATAGTTGGATAGAGGTTACATCCCTTGGGATACCAACCCCAGCACGAACAGACACCAATTGCATTTTATTTGGTCCATCATCCGGCAGCTTCTCTGCGCCGTTCTTGACAGAACTGTGCTACACAGAACAGAAAAGCCATGGAGGTTTTCCATAGCCACCACGAGCTTCTTTCCCAGCACAAAGCAGACCTAACTCTGGTCACTCCCAGCCAAAGAATGAACACAGACACCTGCTTAATTATTTGTGCTTTGTAAATGAAAGCAGAGCTGTGAGTTTAATAAGCATTGCTTGGGAGTAACTGGGGTGATTATTGTGTGGCCCAGGGGGAAAATTGCAGCTTGTTATCTCCAGGGAGTAGCATTAGGATCCAGCGGATAATCAGAACGTTATTTGTTGCACTTTAGATGACATTTCTTATGGATTTAGAAGTGATAGGGATCAAACCGTGTTGTTAGAGCCATCCCCCAAACTGGGCAATCCAGAGCCCTGTAAGCTAAATAGCATCTGAAGCTGCCCAGGACAGCTGCTCTTCCAGCAGGACAGCACAAATGACAGACATACGTGCCACGTTTGAGCTCAAACACTTCCAGATCTGAGCATCACTCATCTCTTTTTGAATTTGATCTTCTCAAAAGAGAGATAACACTTAGGATGCTACAGGAGAGGATGCGAAGGGGGGCTATCAGCTCTACCAGATGCTGCCAACCAGATCTATACTCAGAAATAAGGTTGCTTGAGACCTTCTGTGTCTCCCTCTGCGCCCCAATCAATAGTCTCTTCCTGTCTTCTTGCCTACAGCAGCCCTGATACGTGAGGCTCCGAAAGGAGCAATGCTCACATCTGCTGCTGCACACTCCTGGGGAGACCATCAGCGCTGGGCATCCTTGTGCATGCCATGATTGCTCCCCATCACATGGCTGAGCAGCTCCCACCAGCGTTGTGCTCTCCGTAGGACCATTGTGCACCATCAGGCAGCAGCTTCCAGCTCCTGGAGGGTTTCCGAGCCAGGGGAGCCACTTCCAGCAAACCCAGACGTGGTGGGGGAGCACGATGCAGCAGAGCTCCTAGCGATGCCTCCCAAACACCAGCCCTTCCCTTGGCCCCCCACACTGCGCTCATCCAGCCTGGCTGCAGGGTTGGAAAGAGGACTTTTAGCAAGGCTAAGCCCACCGGTGCTCTCTCTTCTGTAGGTTTGCTGCACAGGATTGTCCCCATATCCCGGTTTAGGCTCTGCTCATGGGACACAGCAGCACCTCAGCACCCACGTGATGCCAGGGAAAAGGATCCTGCCAGGCCCCAGAGGGCACTGAGCCAAGGCAGGCTCCGCTATCGATCCCAAATCAATGACAATTCAAGGCCTGGAAATGACAGCGCCTTTCCTTAGTCCTCGATTGGCCGCCAAGGCTGGCATGGCGAGGAGGGAGCTCACTCAGAGGTTTAGCAGTAATCCGAGGCAGGAGCAGAGATGGGGAGAGGCTCTCTTGCAGCAGGTGGGTTGTTAAACAAATTGGACACACAACCAGACAAAAGGCCCAGAGGAAGGAGATGCGGCGGGACTGGACCGTTATCTCCAGCACGGTGCCTGCCAAACCTCTGTGCAATATTTATCAAGGGTGAGCGGGCAGGAGGATTGGCAGTCGATGCAGAAGTGAGGAATTAAAGCCACTGCCATCCTTATCTCCCAGGCAAGGGGAGGGTGGACGGGAGCTGCGAGCCAGCCCAGGGCAACCGAGTTGGAAACTGTTGGTGGATTTAACAAGGCCAAACTTTGTTTGCTCAGCTGATGGGGAGCAGAGCAGGAGCACCACGGAGGGCGAAGAGCACATCCACATCCTCCACTGGCAGAGCTGCACACGCTGCTTCCAAGCAGGCATTTCGACTGGAGAAGTCCCTCACATCACTGGCAAGCATTGCTGTGGCAAAGCATGGTGAGGGGCCAGTGGTCTTTCGAGCCCAGTTAAATTCACTTTCAAACCAGAGGAGTTTAGGAGCTGCTCCACTTCCTCTCCCAGTATTGCCCAGCACTGGAACAAGGCCACGGATGCTCTGCCCTCACATCTTCCACAGTCAGAGCCACAGCTGCCCAGTGCGCAGCAAACACTGCTTGGCACTTTGCAGCCACGCTATGAATATCCCTCATGAGGCACAGGCAGGAAAACCACAGGGGAAGGGATGGATACGACCTCGATATCTGCAGAGCTCTGACTCTGCTGAGGGTGTTTGCAGTGAATGGTCCCTGGGGAGGGAAGCTCCGCTCCCGCAGCAGCCGGATGGATCCCAGCCCCTCCGGAGCTGCAGGTGGCGGGTGAAGGGCTGCCTCGTCTCCATAATCCCTTGGGAATCCCCAGCTCTCATATAACGTGCTGGTAATTAACTCGCTTTATTGGCTTTGCTTCTGCTGAGATTGCACGTTCAAGATGGGCTCCATCTGCTCCTTGCATGGGCTTGGCTGTCAAGGGAGGGTGGCATTTATAATGAGAGAAACGTGTCATCCTGTGAGAAGGGGACAATGATAAGGCCACGTCAGTAGCCCTCTGGCAATGGCTACAGGTCCAGGCTGCCCGAGTCCACCAGCCCTTTCACCACACACCAATCTCATGCCCATCAGCCTCCTCCCACAGGCACCCAGTGGCCCCAGACCCAGTTCCACAGTGGCCACCGCAGCCATCAGCTTCGTTATACTGTTTTAGGGGATTTGCTTCTCTGTTTAATGTCTCTTCAAGGCAAATGACAGCACATGAAGCCAAGTGGGACCTCATTTTTGGAGCTGCTGGACTGCTGTTTGTCAGGCGGCTGCTGGGAAGGAGACGCACTGATCCATACGCCTGGAGCTTCCAGTGCTGTATCACACACACACACACACACCACAATTCCTCCTGGAGAAATGGGACACAAACACCAAGGGGTAGCAACACTGGAGTAACTCCCAGCTACAGCCCTTCCCAAGCAGGTTCCCCCTTTGGCCCACAAATCCCTCCTAGGCTATTCCAGCCTTTGTCACAGAGCTGGAGCAGCAAATCTCAGCTTAGCTGGGAGCAAAGCAGCGCAGAGCACGTGGCACTCGCAGGGTCCCCCAGCACCCATCTGCACTGCCTTTGTCTGCTCAGCCTTTGAGCGCTGCTTTTCCTCCTCTCTGCTGCAAAGAAAGGCATTAGTTGCAACGTCGCTTGAATTGGTTTGCCAGCTTTCCGAGAGGCTGCTGCTCCCATCGGTGCTCTTTGGAGGAGGTTTGCACACCGGCAGTGTTAACCCTTCGGCTCCTGCACCATCGCTCCAGGAGCGTGTTTGCACACCCAAGGCACATGAGCTGCCTGCTCCATCGTGGCTCTGCAGTGCTTGGGGCCGCAGCAAGCGCGTGCCGCCGGCCCGAGCTGGCACTTACCAGATCGGGAGATCCATTTCCCCTTCCAGCTATCCTCAGCGTTTCCTTAATGAGATGAGGTTTGTTGTGACCACAACCAATGTCAGAGGGAATAGAAGAAAAAGGCATCTAACGGGCTCTATGGCAGTGACAAGGACATGGGGACAAGCAGCTTCCAGCAAAGCCAGAGTAGTGGAGGGAGGGAAATGGTATTGGATGAGCAGGAAGCACAGGGGGAAAGGCTGGATTTGCACCCAGGGAGGAGCTGGGGGATCCTGTTGCCCTGCATCCCACGTTGCACATTGCAGTATCTCACCTCTGTGTGCACACACACAAGGCTGGTACCCACTGGTGGCCTGGGGCTGCAGCAAGCTGTGGGTGTCCCAAAGGAGTGGCTTCTTCTGGACGCGGGGTAGAACAAGCGAGGGTGGCAGGAGCAAGCCAAGAGGGAATTGGTGCATGGAGAAAGCGTTTCAGGATGGTTGTTGAGCAGCAGCCAGTGGCTTTGCATTGCCTCACATTAATTGCTGGAGTCAATGAAGCCGCACGCGCGGCTCAGTGGGTTTCCATCCGCCTTCGGTTTGCAACGTGCCATTCACAACTCTGGAAAGCTGCAGCCGATCAATCGCGAGGTTTCCGGGATGACAAAAGAGTAGAGACAGCCCCGAAGGGACTGTGGACAACACAACAGCCCCAAAGCAGCTGAGGGGCACTGGGCTCCGAGGGTGATGAGCAGCAAGAGGAGGGAATCTCAGCTATTCAGACCCAGGCGCGCAATGTTGGTGCAACGCAGACACGGTTATAGGGCTCTTCCTGAGGCTGCTGGTGAGGAGGTGTCGCTGCTTCCCACAGGAGACAGGCTCCAGGGAGTTTGTGTCCCGGCTCTTGGGGACGATTCCTGCTGCCGAAACCCCAGGAGAGCCCAAGCCATGTTCTCCATCACTCTCAGTGTCTCCAGGTCCTCTGCACCCGCGCGACAAGGTGCCTGGTTGTTAAGCAATTCAGCCTCCTTTTTATCCCGAGCATGGTTCTGAAGGTTTAAATAGAAAGATATCAAAATAAAAGATAATTGTTGAGAAAGATGAATAGGGGGGAGGAAAAAAAAAAAACCATCAGCATGGAGGAACTCTTGTCTAATTTCTCACCCACACAGAGCACAGCGATATTAGTGCCTTCAACTCGGGTTCATAAAAGCTTTCATGGTTTTATTACCAGCTCCCTGAACAGCTTGTCCTTTTAATAAGCCAAGGCCTCTGGACAGCACATCCGCCCATGGGAGAACCCATCAGGACATGGTTAATCCAGGCACAAATAGCACAGAGCATCATTGCACTCTTGTTTTAACCCAGGAAAGGGTTAAACCCACCCCAAAACCCAAGAGGGGCGGACCAGGCTGCCGGGTGTCCTCACCTTCCCCAGCCCTGCTCCCCACAGTGGTTGGCTTTGGCCACGGAGGCCTTTAATTATCCAAACTGCTGCCCCTCACAGAACGCAATGCCGCTGAGGATGACTCAGTGTTTAATGGACTGGCTGCTCCGTGTGTCGGGAGAGCCAAACGGGCACAGCACAACGCAGCATCAATCAGACAGAGACACTCAGCACGGGGGTGAGTGACCCAGCAGCTCGGAGCAGGCAGGCGAGCTGCTCCTTTCAAACTGCTGTGGCTTCGCTCAGGATAACCCCACTGGTTTCGCCTGTGAGCAGCAGCTCTGGGTGCTGCAGCTCAACCCAGGCTGGCTTAAAGCCTTCACATCACTTGGGCAATGGGGATGCGCTTGATTTCGAAGTCCCGTGGTATCATTGAGCGGGCTTCTGGCTTCTCAGGATTCAGATGTGATGGTTTCCTTTGGAAAGGTCTCAGGCATAGTCGAAAAGGCCAGACCAAATAGGTACTAAAAGATGCAATGCAAGGGTTATCTCTGCCTCTTGTTTGCTACCCCTGGATGGCAACGTGCACCGGGCCAACTGGAGCCAGCAATGGCAAGAAGCAGCTCTGCTAATGGCCTCATTAGTCTCACCAAGACACTGAGGCTTTGGCTTCCAGCAGATAATTAACAATGTGCTCATGAATTAGGAAGCCCTGGACCTCTACCAGCACCCTGTGGAGCAATGGAGCTGCTGTTGGTTCAGAGCTGGAGCAAAGCAATGCCTTGAGCAGCAGCCCAGAGTGATGGGGACAACCCACGGGGCTGGGAGAAGCCTTTGCCTGTCTTTAATAGTAAGACCAGTTGGTCTGGGGGTACCCAGCCCTCTTAGCTGGAAGACAGGAAGAGAAAGGCTGTGGATGTTGTCCACCTAAACTTCAGTAAAGCCTTTGGCATTGCTCCCCACAGCATTCTTCTGGAGAAACTGGCTTGGATGGGTCTTCAATGGGTCAAAACCCGGCTGGATGGCCAAGCCCGGAGTGGTGATGAATGGAGTTAAATGCAGTTGGTGGTGATGTTCCCCATGGCTCAGAACTGGGACCAGTTCTATTTAATGTCTTTATCAATTATCTGGATGAGGGGACCAAGCGCACCCTGAGTGAGCTTGCAGATGACACCAGACTGCGCAGGAGTGGTGATCTGCTTGAGGGTAGGAGGCTCTACAGAGGGGTCTGGATGGGCTGGATCGATGGACGGGGCCAATAGTGAGGTTCACATGGCACTTGGGTCACAATAATCCCATGCCAACGCTACAGGCTTGGGAAAGCTGCTCATGAAAAAGAACCTGGGGCTGTTGGTCAAGAGCCGGCTGAAGGCGATCCAGCAGCGTGCTCAGATGGCCAAGAACATCCTGGCCTGTATCAGAAGTAGGGTGGCCAGCACACCAGGGGCAGTGAGGGGAAGGTTTAGACTGAAGATTAGGAATGAGCCCTTCACTGAAAGGGTTGTTAAGCCCTGGAAGAGGCTGCCCAGGGCAGCGGTTGAGTCACCATCCCTGGAGGTATCAAACAGACACGGAGATGTGGTGCTTCGTGACATGGTTCAGTGGTGGCCTTGGCAGCGCAGGGGGAAGGGTTGGACTTACAGGTCTTGTCCAACCTAAATGATTCCATGATTCTAAGTCCCATGCAGATGCAACAGCCCCTAATGCTGGAGCCCCCCCCCCAGCGAGGAAGGCACAGTCCGAGTAAGGCCCTCCCAACACCTCATCCGAAAACAGTTTACTGTTGCTACTGATGCCGATGGTTATTTTCCCAAGCTTGGAAGTGTTTGGCCCCAAAATGGGCTCCTGGAAGCAATTTCAGATGAGCAATCTGTAATACCGGAGCTGATGGAAGCAATTTGCAACCCATTAGCAGAGCCTGGCTGTGAAGAGATTTTACATGTCACTCAGCCCAGGTTTGAGGGGTGCATGAGTTTATCCCCCTTCTCCCCTAGAACCTGCACAGGGCTGTGAGGCCGGACGCTGCTTTAGCCTTGCAAACCCACCTTTATGCCAGGCCACTCATTATATCTCTTCACTACGAAATGCAGCCCTGGAGATTGCAGGGCCAGTGCTCTCAGAGCCCTGGAAGGGAAAGGGAAGCAGCAGCGTTCAGCACCTCCGGTGCCCATAGTACCAAAATAGACCCTTAGGAATAAAACTGCCTCTTTTACAGCAGCGGGGCGGTGGGTGCAGGTAAAGAAGCAATTTGCAAGCCAAGGCTGCCTCAGAGGGAGCAATAGCAGGACATAACCCAAGCAAAGCATGGGAAAGGGCCTCTTACCCATCCCTGCAAACCCATCCTTGCCCTGGGGATGCTCTTCAGGAAGCAGGATGGATGTTTGCTTCTCTCAGAGGTGTGTACGGTGGAGCAGAGGCAAACACTGCTTGGAAAGTGACACAACAGCCCCAGGCTTGAGTTATCCCTTGGCCCAAGCTCCCGAGGTGCTCCCGAGACGTGCCAGTGCCTGCCTGTCTGCTGGAGCCTGCGCTGGGAGCCTCAGCGCTGCAGCACCTTCCCTTAATTACTTTCTTCCTACTAATTAGATCTGTGGCCAGGCCTGCAGGGAGCCCCAGCTACTGCATCCCCAATCCATGCTGGGGCTGAGCACCCATTTCGCACAGGAGGGATGCAGCCACAGCGGCGGCAGCTTCTTCCTCTTCTTCTTCTTCCTCTTCTTCCTCCTCCTCCTCTTCACACCCCACAGCCCATCGCGCTCAGATCCCAGCTACCTTTAAGCCTTCATGCCTGCTGTCTCGCTGTTATCCATTATCACCTGGGGCTAATTGTGAGCTCCTCAGCCACCCCGCAGCCGGTTCCGCTGCCTCTCCCAGCAGGAATTAACACAACCCTCACGTGGCTCCCCCGAAAAATAACACGGAAATGCTCGCGCTCCCCACGCTCCACTCGACTCCAAGGATGCAGCTGCATCCTTCCTGGCCCGGGGCCAGCAGCAACCAAGTTTCCTCTGACTGCTCGCCTGCAGGAAAGGGTCCTGGGGTGTTCATCCATCAGCCAGGATGGGCAGAGCCTCTTCACCGGGGTTCCTTGTGCAGTGGCTCACAAGTACGTCCACGGGAGCATCCGCTCCGGCCTGAAGCCCTATCCATCCCTGCCGCTGCCCGGGGATTCACTGTCAATAAAAGCACTGCAGAGAATGACTTCTCATCTGGAAGGAGAAAACAACCAGGGGGGAAAGGCAGAAACAACCCCTTTGGAAATGTCCTTCTCCCTTATCCAAGCAGCACATCCCTCTCTAGCAGGAGCCCTAATGGAGAGACAGCTATGAGCAGGCAGCTGTCATCCAGGCAAGGAGCAATGCCGACTCGCTGCAGAGCAGAGCAGGGAAGGGAAAGGCAGAGCTGGTGCCAAAGAACGCACTAACGCTGCTCTCCTGGGCCTTGCAGCCACGTTTCCAAGCTCTGGCAGGGTCATCCCTGTGCCCAGTAGCAAGCAAGGGGAGGCACTGGCCCATGGGGGTGTCCCTGGGTCCCATCTCCATCCCCATCCCCAGGCAGGTCCCACTGCAAAAGCCCAGGTTCCTGCTCAGGCAAGGACCCAGTTTGAGAGAGGATGCTCCAGAAAAGGACCAAAGCAAGTGTGTCCAAGACATGGGATTTGGGGCCAGGGATGCCTGACCCTGCTGAACCCCAAACTGCCCACGCTTCCATTAGCCACGGTTCAGGCAGGGATAACGCACTGGGAGAGTGCCTTTGGGCAGGGACACAGCTTGTTGGGAATCCCTGGGGTCTGACTGCCCCTTTCCAACATCGCGCTTGTAAAGGACATTGGAACATTCTCCGTTTCGCTGCAGCCACCTCACTGGGAGCAGTGGGCAGGCGCCTGCTGCAGCCTCTGCTCCCTGCGCTGCTGCTGGGCCGAGGTCTGCAGTGGGATGCGTGTCCCTCAGCTCACCTGGGTGATGGATGAGGGCACCCCAGGGCGCCCCGAGGAGCAGATGGAGACGAAGCGGGATTGGAGATGCAGTGGCACAGCCGGGCAGTGCTGTGCAACCCTCATGCGCGGCCCTGGGGAGGAGCAGAGCACCCAGAGCCTCCCGCCCCAGGCAGCAGGGAGCACCCTGGGGCCACCAGCACCTTGCTGATGACTGTCAATGGCAGGAGGTGAATGGCTGGGAAAGGGGCAGCACATCCTGCACAGGGCAGACCTCCGGCTGGGCACATCCACATGGATCGCGCTGGGGACTTTGAGAGCAGGGCTGAACGTGGTGAGCCCGGGGCAGAGGCTCAAGGCACCCACCACCACCACCACCACCCCAAGCAGCCCAAATGTGTGAGCGAGCACCCACCGGGGCGCTGGGGCCACCCATGGGTGAAGCCCACGAGGGTGGTGGAGGCCGAGGCAGGGGAGAGCAGGGTCAGGGGTGTATGGGGGAGCCCGGGGGGGGCACCGGCGGAGCGCGGGGTTGGAGCATCCCTGGAAGGCGCTGGGGGATGGGAGCGCACACGCACACGCACACACACACACACACACACACACACACACACACACACACACACACGTTACCCACATGCACACGGCAGCAGCACCAACAGCCCCTGCCAGCAGCCTGCAATCGCTGGAGCTCCTCCGCCTCTCCCTCCTCCTCCTCCTTCTCCTTCTCCTCCTCCTCCTCCTCCTCCTCCTCCTCGCTGCCCACCGGCCTGCGGCACCCCGGCCTCCGGCCCCACCAGCGCACAGACAATGACTTCATGCGGATTATGCATCTGAAGAAATCACCCGCTCCCAGATAGCCACAGGGGGAGGTATCCATGTGTTTGGCAGCGAAGCAGCCTCTTGCTCGCCTTCCTTCTCCTCCTCTTCCCTCCTCACAGCCGGCAGCTGCCTCCTCTCCCGCGATGGTCGCCTCCGGTCCCCCCGCCCGGCGCTGAGCGAGGCCCCGGCGCATCCCCGCTCCCACGCTTGCACCAAGGTACCACCGGGGCTATTTTTATTCCCCTCCTTCTTTTCCGGTTCGCCGCCGCTGCCGGGCTCGGTCCCTGCTCCGCTCCCGCTCCCGTCCTCCCAACCCAGCGGCAGGAGGTGGAGGGAGGCTCGTCCCAGCCCCGGCACCCACGACGCAGCGGCAGCCGCCGTCGCGCAGCAGAAGGAGCCCAGCGCTGGCCGCGGCCGCCGGCCCCGCTTCCAGGTTTGCATCCTCGATTCCTTCATCTATCTGCGGATGCGCTGGTGCCATTTGGGGAAGGCAGAGGGGGACCGGGAAAGAGGGGGGGGGGGGAGGTGGGAAGGGAGGGATGGATACAGAAGGGTGCTGGGGGTGCACGGCAGCCCAGTTCTGCCATGGGATGGGGAGGGCAGAGAGGAGGTGGGCGGGGAGGAGCTGCAGGAGGCTGCACCCAAAGAGACATACATATATATATATATGCAGACATGTATGTGTGTATATATATATATATATATATATATAGGCTTGTGGGGAAGAGCAGGGCAGAGCAAAGCATCCTCCCCATGACCTGGGTGCATCTCCAGCATCCCTGCATGGGGATGCCACGGGCCGGGCAGCAGCAGCGTCCCCAAGGCCGCCGTGGCACCGAGCACCCACAGGCTCCCTTCTCAGCAGAGTGGCCCTCCCGGGGTGCCAACGCAGACCATGATGGACCTGAAGGTGGACGAGGAGGAGGTGGACAGCGGGCAGCCGGTGAGCATCCAGGCCTTCGCCAGCAGCTCCACCCTGCACGGGCTCTCGCACATCTTCTCGTACGAGCGGCTCTCGCTGAAGCGCGTGGTCTGGGCTCTGTGTTTCCTGGGCTCGCTGGCGCTGCTCACCCTCGTCTGCACCAACCGCATCCAGTACTACTTCCTGTACCCCCACGTCACCAAGCTGGACGAGGTGGCGGCCACCAGGCTCACCTTCCCCGCCGTCACCTTCTGCAACCTCAATGAGTTCCGCTTCAGCCGAGTGACCAAGAACGATCTGTACCACGCCGGCGAGCTCCTGGCCCTGCTCAATAACAGGTGGGTGCTGGCGCTTGGAGCTGGCTCCAGGCATCACCTCCGTGAGCCAGGGCAAGGCCACAGCAGCCCCGCACCACGTGGAGAGGTGCGCTCCATGGTTGGCACGGGCAGCACCTCCTTAGTGTCCATGAGGAAGCAGATCCTGGGTTGGTTCAGCTCTGTAGCTGGATGCAGCAACACCAGAGAGACCCCAGGTCCTGCTTCTGCTCCTGGACACACGGCTCCCATGCTGGGCTTCCCTGGATGGGTCTGGCACTCATCATTCCCGTGCGCGTGTGGGCATGCAGCACGGCCAAGGCCGCTCTGGGATGCCTGTGGGGCAGATCCAGTACGCGTGGCTCCCACACTGTGTCCTGCATGCCTGACACACGCAGCGAGGCTGGGGTACCAGCAGGTGAAGCTGCAGAGCATCACCCCATGCCCCAGGACCGGGTTGTTGCCATTCCTTGGGCCGTGGTGGCAGCATTCACAGTGAAACCCCTCATCCACCATCTCCAGCCCATCCCCGTGGCTGCGGAGGCTTCTTGGTGTTGCCAAGCCACCGCCACGAGCCTGGGGCCAGCAGCAAGGCTCCTGTTTGCCAAGGAAGGGGCTTTACCACTGCCCCAGGTGGGGGTTTGCATCCCTGAGAGCAGGGGCTGAGGGCATGATGCCACCAAAGGAACGGGGCTGGGCTGGCCTCAAGCAGGGCTGGTGCTGTGGGATCAGCTCTTTGTGCCCCATGCAAAGTGCCCGGGACTTTGCTGAGCCCACAGCGGGGTCGGGATAGAAGGAGCTCGTGCGAAGCTCAATTGGCTTTTGGCAGCGGGAGCAGGCGCTGCCCTCAGCCCTGAGCTTCCGCCTGCTCTTTGCCCCAAGATATGAGATCCCAGACACCCAGAGCGCCGATGAGAAGCAGCTGGAAATCCTGCAGGACAAGGCGAACTTCCGGAACTTCAAGCCCAAACCTTTCAACATGCTGGAGTTTTACGACCGGGCCGGCCACGACATCCGTGAGATGCTGCTCTCCTGCTTCTTCCGTGGGGAGCAATGCACCCCTGAAGACTTCAAAGTGGTGAGTGCCCCCATGGCCCCGGCCCAGCGCTGCGGTTCCTGTGCCTGGAGCTGCTCCTTTCAGCTTGGAAAGGACTGGCAGCATCCAACGCCAGAGGGTGTTGGTGGGGTTTGAGGTCCAGGTGCTCCTCAGTGTGGCTGCATGGGATGCTCCTGCATGGGTAAAGCTCCCCAGGACCACTCGGGCTCTGCAAAGCAGGGTTGTGCATGCCAGGCTGGAAACCTTGTGCTGGAAACTGCCCTGTGCTGAGGAGACAGCAGTGGGAGAGCCACGGCCATGGCCGGTGGGGACCTGATGGAGTCCTGCAGTCCCTTAGGGAAAGCAGGTCCTGGTGGCACACACAGCGTTGTGCCCCACCATGGTTGTGGCTTGCGCACGGATCCAGTGCACAATAAAGCCTTTATTATCCCCCTGCGGCTGCCTCTCCCCCATCCAGCTGGGAATTAAACAGTGCTGGCTATTCGGGTGCTGCCTGAGAAACCGGGCAGCCGGGGTGGCTCTTCTCAAGCTGCTCCAGCATGGAGCTCTGCGCCGGTCTGGGTCCCCATCCCTGTCCCCAGCGTAGGGATGTCCCACTCGTGTTGCATTGCAAGGGAGGATGAAGCCACTGAGCATCCCAAGGCACCGGCTGAGCGTCCGCAGAGCTGCTGCCCCGGTCCCAGCCCAATTTGGGTGATTTGAATCATCTGCATTAAATTCCTCTGAGAGGCTCTTTACACAGAGCCATTCTGTTGTCAACCATCAGGCGCTTTATTTGTTAAATGGAGGCAAGTTGCAGCCCGGAGGGGGCTGGATCCTCTCCAGCATGCGTGTGGCCACCAAAGCATCCTCAGGAACCCTCATCCCAGCTCCCTGCCGGGGTCCACACGCCCTGCTTCCCGCATCCCCTCCAACCGGGGAAAGCAAAATAGACTCACAGCTGGGTTGTTATTCCTGCCTGGATTATTCCTTGCAAGCAGGTTGGGATGATTTAATGGATTTGATTAGAAAAAGCTGGCTCTGTGCTACATCTCTGTTGCTCTTTGGACTCCCCTCACAGCCTGACACGGGCAGGGCTGGGGATGGTGCTGCCTGCTGTCATGTCCCACTTTGCTCTTCCAGAAACCTTTGCCCCATCCCTGCACGGGGGTCCTGGGGTTCACAAAAGCTTTTAGAGGGGTCGGTGTGATGCTCAATGCTGTTCGGCTGCTCCCTCCTCCTGCCTTGGACCCAGACTGAGCCAGGCTCTGTGCCGCCCTGGGCCTGGTGGCACTGGTGGGTGCCAGGGACCATCACCCAGCGATGCGCCAACATCCCCCCAGCCCACGCCGCCCCGATGGGAATCCCATCACCTCATGCAGGGACTGCGTTCACCTCGGGAAGCCCTTTGCGTTGTCCGGGCTCGTGGCATGCCCTGAGGGGGTGTTTTACAGCCGCTGTTTGCCCTTCTCCTCTCACTGATGTAGAGGAGATGCCGTGTCCAGGAGGGGCCCTGCTAAAGGGGGATTCTAGAGCTTCCCAGACCCCATAGGCTGGGGGGGGGGGGTGGGGGGGAGCTGCCTGCATGCACACAGGGACGTGCGTTGGTCCTGAGCCCTTTGCCGCTGTCGCCCTCAGTGCTGCGGCCATTGGGAGGGCCGAGGGGCCGGCGGGGCGATGCCGGCTGCATGCTGATGCCGTCCTGCACGGGAGGCGATGGGAAGAGCCGCGGCGGCCCCCGCGCACCGCGGCTGCCGCGTTATCCGTCCCCAGCGGAAGGGAGGGCGCGGGGGGAGATGCGGTGAATGGAAGCGAGGGGCTGCGGGACCCGGGGTGACGACAGCAGCCGCCTCCTGCCCGTGTCCCCCCACCCTCCTCGCACTGCCCCTGCGATCGCACCCATCCGGGAGCACCCCGATGGGGCTGTTGCTGGGTCTCAGCCCCCTCGCTCCAGTGTATGGTATCACCGCGCAGCCAGGACAGGGGCTGGATGCAATGGGAAAACCCATCCTGGGATTCTATGGGCTTTTCCCACCTCCTCTTTCATCCTGCATCATCAGCAGGCCGCATCAGGAGGTCCCTGGCATTGCTCATCTCCCTTCATCTCCACCTCCCCCGGCCGGTGCACGGCAGCAGCAGCTATGTGCAGGATGCAGGGATGCTCCAGGGACGGAGGTGGAGCTGACCAGGCTTGAACTCATCCTGTATAGGGCATTGAACCCTCTAAGAAGTCCCAGGGGGAAACAACTGTCCCCAGAGGGGCAAACACAAGGCTGAGGGGCAAGTCCTGACCCTTCTCAGGGCACAGTCATGGGGGACATGGGCTGAGGATGTCACCATCCCCAGGGCTGTGCCCAGAGCCACATGTGCAGCAGGCAGGGAGGGGGTGGCTGCCTGGTTCCCTGTGCAGGGAAGGGGGAACTGCCCTCGCTGTTGCCCCTGTTTCAGGGCTGTGCTCCCTGATGCGCCCATTAGCAGCAGAGAGCAATGGTTCACACTTGCTGCTTCATTATTTATAAGCTGGAGCCCTTGCTCCTCTGCGGGAATGTGCAGCCCTGACGGCTCCCAGCTTGTGTTTCCTCTCCCTCCATCCTCATTCCCTATGGCTCTGCTCCTCACCCAGCAAGAGAAAGGCCCAGCAGTGCTCTCTGGGCATTAACCCTCCTTAATATCCTTTGCATCACAGGGAATAAAGAGAAACACAGAGGCTAAGCTCCCTCTGCATGCTCATGGGACAGGAATTGGGGCTGCCCCATGTAAAACCAGCACTAAAACTTGGGACGATGCCCCACGCTCATGAAGCCCCTTCAGGGGAGGGGGGGGGGTCAGTGCTGCCAGGAACCATGCAAGGAGCCTGGCACGGTGCAATACTCCATGAGCCTGACCTGGAGCGAGAGCCACATCCCCAGCTCCTTGTCACCATCCTGCTTCAGGGCTGAGCCTGGCATGGGAGCTGGGAGCCCTGGGGCAGAGCGCATGGGACATCCTCCAGGAGCTGCAGAGGATTAAGACCTGTGGACCATTTCCATGAGGCTCCAAGGCTGAGCTGGCACTAGGGAGAATTGAGTTTGACATGGAGATCATGCCGCTGCCTTTTGCATTGAATTCTGCATCCTCTGCCCTGGAAATAGCGAGTGAACAGAGGAAGAAGCAAGGGAGGGAACGGGAGAGGTCTGGAGCAAATCCCAACCGTACTCCTCATCTCCAGAGCAATGCAGGAGCTTCTGTGACAGCGAACAGATTCAGCAGCATCTTGCTGTCCCTCACATCACCCCATTGCAACCTTCTGAACCCACTGGACGCTATCAGCTCCTGCTGTGCCCCTCTGCACCCCACTGTGCCTTCCATACCCTGCTAAGCCCCATCTGCAGCCCCAAAGCCTCTCTGCACCCCTCAAGCTCCCTGGCGCTGCTGCTCCCAGGGTATTCCACCCGGGGACACCGCTCTCTCTTGCCCCACCGGACCCCACCAGGGGACCCAGGGTCCAGCTCCCAGCACCCCATGGCCCTGCGTGGAGCTGCAGCAGTCACAAGCCCCGGAGCCCCGCGGTGAGCAGAGCTCTCCTGCAGCGCAGCGTTAGTGGATAATCATAGAGCTGGAGTGAAAAGCATCTCCAGCACAGCTGGAGAGCCCAGCGCGGGAATCGCTGATACCCACATCTTTCCTGGAGCTTTTGGCAGTTAATAAAACCCCCACATGGGCTCATCTGGCTCTGGAAAAAAAAACAACCTGGGAAAGCACACGTGGGCAGCAGGGATGGCCACCGGCCCCAAACGGCATCATCCTCCTGGGCTGGGGCTGGTACCCGGTGCACACTGAGCCGCGCGGCTCCCACCGGAGCCAGCACGTGTACAAATTCTGTGAGACATTCAAGTGATTGATGTAAATCGCCTCTTAAAGCGGCGCACGCGCTCCTAAATCATTTATAAGCGTTTGAAATTGCTCGCGTGTATCTGTTCTTTCCGAGCAGCGATTCACCTCCGGCATCCTGGTAGCTCTCCCCCCCCCCCCCCCCGAAATCCGGCATCACCATCCCCACCTGCATCATCTGCAAGCTCCCAGCCGGGCTCCCCCTCCACCTCGGTCTCTTTGCTGTCCAACAGCAGCAGCATTCAACCCCAGAGGTTGTGTCATTTTCCAGCTGAACGAAGCGATCCCGGTGGGACACCGGTTGCCTGGTGCAACATAATCGGAGGTGATGGAGCAGAGGAGCAGCGGCGCACGGGATCGCGGCCGTTCGTTGGTGGTGACCCGGCTTTCCCGGGAAGCGCGGTGGGTTGGGAGCACCCGAACCCCGGTGCCTCGTTGGCAGCTCAGAGGTTTTCCGGTATCGCTGCATTTGGCTCCAAGCAAAGCATCCAGAAAGCAGCTGCGAGCAGTGACACCGGCGAACGTTGCTCCTCAGCTGCCTCCTTTCCACAGCTCCATCCAGGCTTCTCCAGACACCGGGGTGAGGATTTGGGATCCCTCACTGCTCGTGGCTTTGCTCCCCCCCATATTAACGTGGAGACAGCAACTCCTGTTGGAAGCCAGTTGCAGTTCACACTCATTCCGCAGCGGGACAGCGATGCCCCGGTGTGATCCCGGTGCTTTGGGTGCTCGGGAGCGACGCCACTGAGCCCACCATGATCCTGGCTGTGCTGGTGCAGAAGAGGGTCAGGAACAAGCAGGCTGAGGACATCAGTGCTGGGCACAGCACGGTGGGAGGCCAACGCGTGCCTGGGCCTCACAGCTGCTTCATTAGCAGCTCTACAACAGAGCAGGTAAATCATTCAGCACCTCCAAGCTCTGAACATCGCTCCCACCCACCCCAGCAGGTGATTAGGAGAGAGGAGGACATGCAGGAGCAGGATCAGACCCAGCCACAGGTCACTTATTGCAACAACGTCCAGCACCAGCAGCACACACAGCCATGCTCAGAGCCACGGTGCACAGCACTGTGCGCACCCAGAGGGGGTCACGCCAAGGGCTTGGAGCAGCTCAGATGCACCTCCGGCCATTCCTGCTCCTCTTGAGATGCCTTTGCACATAAAGTATCATTAAAAAATGAATTATTAATTATTATTAATAAGCTTTAATAGCATCTGTGGCTGCTGGAAGAGATGAAGAGGCTTTCAAGTGCTATCGAGCCACAACAGAGGCAAGGATGCGTGCCCCACAGATGCCAGCCCCTAAGGGAGCTGCAAGCTGGAAACACAGCCCTGGCCCATCACCAGCACATGGGAGTTCTCCATTCTGTTCCCCTTACCCACCCTTTGGTGGGTATCTGAGCCCCAGGCGAGCAGCCCCGAGGCACACGGAGCCTTCACCAACTGTGCCTATCTCAAAGCATCTGCCCAGGAAAGGTCCTGGTGCCGTTTCTCCCTCTCTCTTCCCAGTCCAAGCGGGGGGCAGAGCGGGGCAGGTGCCCTGAGCATGAGGCAGAGATCTCCAAGGGGAGATCCAGGAAATTCGCTGTCTCACAGCCTTTATCTTCTCTCCCTTTCTCTGCAGAGAGCTTGGCCGGAGCCAGGCCTCTCCAAGCAGCAGCATCCCTGCAGCTCCTTCATTCAGGAAGCTCCTCACCCTCTCAGCCTTTAATCTATTTCCACAGGCCCCGACAACCTTTCCTTCCTTTTTGCTCCCGTATGAAGGGTTTGGTGCATTTACAACCACGCTCTTACCCTGAGGGCGGAGATGGGCACAGCGCGGTGCTGGGGCAGGGGGCTTCCCGCTCACCCTCTGGTTTATCAGGGATTTTAAGCCCCCTGATTCTGCTTTCCCTGCAGCTTCACAGCCAAGCGAAGAGACAGGGAGACCCATCCAGAGCAGCCACACGCCAGGGCTCTGTAACTCCCCTGCTTGGATTAGATTAGGTTTGAAAACCGTGATGCGCGCAGAGCCGGAGCGAGCAGCGCGGCGCTGAAACCAGACAGGGATACAACATCCCCCCCACCTCCACCACCAATAAAACCATCAGCTTGAATCTGCTCGCATGAACTGCCTGAGCAATTGTGAGGGATGTCGGAAAAAATTGCAACCTGCTTATGGGTAATTCCCGATCAGCAGGAAACACGGAAAGGCATTGGGATAAGCGTCCGCATGCAGCGATCCCTGCCGCGTGGGAATTAGCGGCACCTCAGCGGCATCCTCCACACCCCGTTAAAGCAGGAGCCGACACAGCGCCGGTGACCCCTGCATGGCATAAAGGGACATCACCAATGGGTAAAGCACCTGGAAAGCGCTCAGCATCACAAACTGTTTCAGTTAGAAGCGCATAAATAGAGCCCTGGATAAGCGGACCCAAGGATAAGGCGGCTGCGGGAGGCGTCACAGCGGATGCATGGAAAGGACCCGGCTGCAGGTACATACTCGATTGCCCTTGGAGCTATGGGGATCCCGCCTGAGCCCCGCAGAGACCCCACACCAATGGGGCAGCAGCACCAGCACCCAGCTGGGAAGTGCTCAGCAGCACCGGCCCAGAGAAGCTTTGGAAGATTAATGGAGTTTAAATGGAAGCGTTTGGAGAGGAGATAAGGCTCATCTGATATGAAATCATACGGAACAACGGCAGCCAGGGAGGCCCCAGGTCCGTAATGAAGTCCACTTAGCACATTACTCACCATAATGTGCTTTTTATTAAAAGTCCTGTGCTGCAAATGCTGGGGCTGGATGGTCCAAGGGAGCTCGGCCATCAAAAGCTGTTGGCATGGAGCATGCCAGCCCTGCACGGACCCAGAAAGGGACCTTTGGTGTCCCATCCCCTTTGCGAGGCAGGGACAGGGCTGCTGCATCACCCAGCACCGCAGCATCACCAGTCCCCATGGCTGGGGCTGGGCTGCCTGGGCCTGCAGGGATGGGGTGGAGAGGAGGCGGAGGTGGGGAATAATACAGAGGAAAAACTCCTTTTTAATCATCAATTTTTCTGCATTAGAATGTGACATGCTAATCCACTGTGAAGCGTCTAATCTGAGGGATAAAGGGCTGGATAACACAGGCTGCGCCTGGCTTGGCTGGCGGAGCAAGCGGAGGCAAGGTGGTAGTATCTGATAAAGGGTGGCAGGATTAGTCCCAGCAGAGATCCCGACTGCCTGGGCAATCCCACCTCGCTTGGCTGCCCTCACCAGGGTCAGGGAGGGGACCTGCAGCCGTAGAGCTATCCCAAAGCTGCTCATCCTGCCCAGAGCGGCAATGGAGGCACTGAGGGTGCCACCACCGCCGCCTTGGCTGCTGCAAAGCACATTCCTGGGCCAAGGTACACTGCAAACCTGAGTTTCCTCCCCTTCAATGCAACACACCCGGCTGCGTTGTGGGAGCAGGGCAGCCCGGCTGCAAGGGGCCCATCTGCTCCATCAAATGCCCATTCCCAAATCCAGCTCCTGGCTCCTTTCAGCCCCATCTCACCCCTTCCCATCAGTCAGCTCCAGCCTCTGGGTACCCCCCGGGATGTTGCAGGGAGCTCAGCCCCAGCTCAGCGATGCTCCATTATAAACCTGAAGGGGTCCAGCTCCAGAGGCACTTTCTGCAACAGCCTCCCCAGGGCTGCGCTGCCGCTTGCAGGCCTGGGATAACTGAGCTTGCAATGTTGTTTTCTCCTCGCCTCCTCGGGGATTGGTTTATCTCTATGAATAACTCCATCCCGGCTTTGATCTCCTCTGCCATTAAAGCGTGACAGGCTGTGAAATGTGCTGTTGCTGCCGTCAAATCCCCCTCCCGCTTCCCTCCCGCCGCCTCCGTGTTCCCCTGCTCCGGGGAACCTCCTTTTCCTGAGCCCATGAGGAGCTGCAAAGCAGCGAGTGGGGCCCAACTGCCCCAGGACGGCGGCCAAATGCTATTCCAGAGCCAGGAAAACCCCAGGCTCCATCATCCCGCATCCCTCACTGCGGCAGGAGAGCGTTGAGCATCCCTGGTCCCCAGCGGTGGGTCGGGGTGTGGCAGCAGCAGCATCCCGCCACGCGCCGCCATGGGGGCTGATGTCATGGTTAATTATAGCATCCCCCATCCCTCTCCCCCGCCAAAGCTTTACCTGAGAGAGGGTAAAAATAGCTCCTGGCAAGGGAAGAGCTGGAATGAGCCCAAGGACTCACCCAGCACCTCCCAAACTCGCACAACCCAGGGCAACACTCTGCTGCCTGCGCCACGGGGATGTGGCCCCGGTTGGTCCCCAGTTCTGGAGGCAGGATACACTCTCCCGAGTGCCGGTGCCACCGTGCTCGTGTCTGTCACTGTCCCCGGTCACCTTCAGAGCTCAAGTGTCAGCTCTGGGACAGGAGGTGGTAACCGGAGCCGGGGCCGGGCTCATCCTCACTGCACCTCTCGGCTGCTGGGAATCAGCCCTGGCACCTTCCATAAGCTGGTTAAGCCAAGCAGGGCAAGTTAATGGCCCCAGCTGAGGATGGAGTGCTCTCATTACAGCACATCCCTCTCCCTGCTGCAATTGCTCCAGATCAGACACATTAAACCTCTCCATGCCATGGGGATCGGATCAACCCCTCGCTCGCACCATCAGGGACTGACCCACTGTGCCCTACCAGGGCTAAATAAGCCCCCTCAGGCTTCTCTGCCATTTTCCTTCCTTCTCCTCTCCCTCCTAAAGGCATTGCACAGAAACTCCCTGTCCCAGAGCCAGGGAGCACCAGAAATCCCACCCCAAGCTCAGCCAGCTCATACCTGCTAGCTCCCTGCTAAAAGCATCCTCTCGCAGCACGTAGCCAGCCCAGCCTGCTTCCAGCTTGCCTCCATAGGACTTAACCAGTCCAACGTCCTCAAGCCACATCCCAGGTGAAGCTCTGATGCCTTTATAGCCCAGCCCAGCCCATGGTGCAGCTGCAGCTTGTCTCCATCAAAGGTCTCCATCAAAGATCTCCATCAAAGGTCTCCATCAAAGGCAGAGGGCTGGGATGTGACCTGGTCCCCATGGCACAGTGGCTCCTGGCCATCCAATCCACCTCCTTGGTCCCATTTCCCAGGGTGAGTTTCCAGCTCAGACACGACCTTGCTCTTGGCTCTATGGGATCTCCTCCCGTGGCTCTGGCACTCATTCCTGAGGTCAACCACCCTTCCTCCCAGGTGCCAACAGTGTCCCCAGCTTGGTGGCAACTGCCAGTGTCCCTCTAATACAAAGGTCCTATTGGCTATATTGAGCCTGGGGAGCCCCAGGATGGCTCCTCAAAGGACAGCCCATTGTCACATCCTCAGTCATCATCTTGGCTGAGCCTGCCCTGGCAGGGATCCCCAGTGCGTGCCCTTCCCATTACACTGGTGTCGCTTGCTTGGGAAGAGCAGGTAAATTTGCTCTGGTATCAGATCGGATCTGTACAAGTTCCCCAGTTGCATTTGGTCACCCAGTTTGGTGGTGCCCATATCCATAAGCCAGGATGTGCTCACAGAATGGGCACCCCACAGCGCACGTGGGGAAGGGGGCACAGCAGCCGAACTGGTGGGCTGGGGCATGCAATGAGCACCCATCAGGCAAAACCTCCAGTCCAGCTCTTGTGCATCAAAGCGCTGCTGTTTTCAGATGCTCCCCTTCCCCTCGGGCCGGTGATGGCGGCTGCGGTGCTGGGAAGGGGCTGGAGATTGCTCTGTGGTCACATCAGATGCTTTTATGAAGTGCTGAGTGCAGGAGAAAAGCAAAACCACAGGCAGGGGCTGTGCTGCTGCAGGGCTGCAGCGAGGAGATGCCTTTGTGCCCGGCTGCCGGCTCCATCCCATCACCGTTACCTGGGCTGCCCCCCTGGACCGCAGCACCACGAGGCCTGAGCACCATTCCCCAGGGACAACGGTCGCTCCCTGTGACCCACGGGGATGTGAAGCACGAGGTGACACGCCACGCGCTGGCTGAGCTCTGCAAAGGGAATCATCACCTGGACCATGTCAGTGCCCAAATCCTGCCCAAAACAGCTCTGGATTGGAGGACGGACCTCACACCACTCGGGACATTGCCTTTGCCGAATGCTCCCATGCTCATGCTGCTGCCCTATGGCACCCGGACATCAGCCTATAGGGACGGGACGAGCACCGTGACTTGGGGACATCACAGCATCCTCCTGCCCTCCCTGGCACCGCCCGCGTGGGCACTGCAGCAGGACAATGTCATAGGCATTTTGGGAAAACCTCTGTCTCCGGCTGCCCTGATGAAGAACCCGGAGGCTGGCATATGGTGGCTTTGGAAGCAGGCTGGCACCCGGCAGGGAGACCTTGGCTGGAGCTGCTGGTTGGGCTGCCAGGACCGTGTTGCCCTGCAGTGAGGATGGAGGATGCAGTGTGGGGATGCAGCACTACTGGTACCCGTGTTCACCCGTGTTCACCGGACCTGGCAGCACCTCACCCCCCGCAGGCAGCACCAGGAGCTCCCAAAGCATCCCTGCTTCTGGAGCCTGCAAGGTCTCTGCTCCGTCCTCCCAGCAGCAGTCGCTTGTCCCCGGGGACCTGGGGAGCCCGCAGAACCGCCCCTTGCTCCTCCTCTCCTCCTCCCTGCTCCTGATATATCCTCCCCTCTCTGTCCCCTCTGAGCATCCTTCTGCTCCTCTCCCTCACGCGCCTCTCGCTCCTTTTCCCTTCTCCCTTTCCCTTCTCTGAACTTGCCCCTTCCTCCTTCCCTGCTCTCCCCCAGCCCCTCTCACCCACCCCCCAAAGAACTGACCCACTGTTGAAGACCCCTGCGCTGTGGCAGGGCAGGGAGCAGGACCCCCGCGTCGGAGCCAGGACCCCCCCCCCCACCTGGACAATGCCTCTCCAGATATTCTGCACCATCTCCTTCTCCAGCGAGGAAGGACCAAGAGATGCTGCAGCCACCGGGACGGGAGATAACGGAGCAGATGAGTTCCTGTATGGGCAGGAGGAGGATGAAGAGGAGGAGGAGGACGCAGGGGCAGCCACGGACTTTGTGGCCTTTGCCAGCAGCTGCACGCTGCACGGCCTGAGCCACATCTTCGTGGAGGGCAGCCTGGGTGCTCGGCAGGCGCTCTGGGCGCTGGCCTTCCTCCTCTCCCTCTCCGTCTTCCTCTACCAAGTGGCTGACCGCATCGCCTACTACCTGGAGTACCACCACGTCACGCTGCTCCGCGAGGAGGAGAGCCCCGAGATGACCTTCCCCGCCATCACCTTCTGCAACATCAACCGTGTGCGGGTCTCACAGCTCAGCCACGAGGACCTGCTCTACCTGGCCCCCCTGATTGACTACGAGCCCGGGATGGAGCTGGGTTTCACCCCAGCCCAGCCTGGCCCTGAGGATGAGGATGAGCCCCTCAATCTGTACGTGTTCTTTAACCGCACTTGCCACCGGCTAGAGGACATGCTGCTGAGCTGCAGCTACCGGGGCGAGCAGTGTGGCCCTGGTGACTTCGCCGTGGTGAGTAGCCCCAAGGTGGCCGGGAGCAGCTCCGGTCGGCACTGTGCGGGATCAGGCACTGCGGGTGACACTGTCCTTGCCAGCTCAGGGACAGGCTGCGGTCCAGTCTCATTGGAGCTGGGGATAGCGCTGGCTGCAGAGATCTGCTGGTGGGACGTGGAGAGCAGTCCCAGGGTTGTGTTTGCAGAGGAGGTGTCCATCTCTGTCCTGGCATCACCGTGGGGTGTGCAGCCCACCGGCCTCACATGCCTCTTGCCTGGGCTGGCAGCGACTCAGTGGCATGGATCTTAAGATGATCTGAAGGTCCTTTCCAACCCTAACTGTTCTATGATTCTATGGAGACATGCTGGAGGTGTTAGCTGGAACGGCCGAGGAGGGATGGGAGCTCTTGGGATCCTGTCCAGCCCTGTCCTCTGCAGGGATGGAGGAGGGCTTGGAGGAGATGCTGCTGCAGGAGTAGGGCTGAGCACCGCCGTCTCAGGGAGCTGGGGCTGCCATGGGGTACTGTGGGGCCGAGGTGCTTTAGCTCTGTAAATGTCTCCTCTGAGTCTGTGCCATGGTGGGGAACATCTCCACCAGGGCCGTTCCGATGGTGAGAGACACCCCACAGAGCAGGAGCCTGAGCCGGATCATACCCCAGGCTGGGGATGACTGTGTGTTGGGGCTGGCAATTCCCTCCTGGCTCCATGCTACGGTGTTGGCAGCAGTTTGGTGCTGGCAGAGGGGCCCCGGCCACAGCCCTGTGTCCTCTCCTGCAGGTCTTCACCCGCTATGGGAAGTGCTACACCTTCAACGCGGGGCAGGACGGGAAGCCCCGGCTCATCACCATGAAGGGGGGCACTGGCAACGGCCTGGAGATCATGCTGGACATTCAGCAGGACGAGTACCTGCCGGTGTGGGGGGAAACAGGTAACCCACTGCAACAGCGGTGCTGCCAACAGGTCTGCCCCATCACCAGCAGCTCCCGGGGTGCTTCCCAGCTACTTCATGTCCCTCAGTTTCCTCCCTCTTCCCTCTTTCCATTTCTCATCACTTTGGGTCCTTTTCTTCCCTTTTTCCTCCTTATCTTTGCTCTTTGCCATGGCAACTCCCCATCAGTTTAGAAAAGCAGCCATCGCTTGTTTATAAATAGAGGCAAACACTTTCCTTGCTGCACTCCTGGGTGCCGGAGCAGGAGGGTCAGAGGCAGAGGGGACAAGGACATAGTGCAGCAAAGGCATGGATGGATGGGTGGATGGATGGATGGATGGGTGGATGGATGGATGATGGATGGATGGATGATGGATGGATGGATGGATGGATGGATGGATGATGGATGGATGGATGGATGGATGGATGGATGGATGGATGGATGGATGGATGGATGGATGGATGATGGAAGGATGGATGGATGGATGAATGGATGGAAGGACATGCAGCACAGCCCTGCAGAGTGGGGTACAGCACCATGCTTCCCCTACTTCTCTCTGCCACAGATGAGACCTCGTTTGAAGCTGGGATCAAGGTGCAGATCCACAGCCAGGATGAGCCCCCACTGATCGACCAGCTGGGCTTTGGGGTGGCTCCCGGCTTCCAGACCTTCGTGTCCTGCCAGGAGCAGCGGGTAGGGACCGGGGGGGTCTGGGATGCTCCCCCTAGCCCTGCACTGTGAGCTAGACCTGCTGTGGGGCACCGAGCCTCTTCCCTATGCCCCTGTTGCCTGCCCCTAGGTCAGATGGACCCCTACAGCAAAGGGTGTCTGCTGTAGGGCTCCATCCTGGGGGCCGTGGGCTTCTCTCCTCACTCCTGGCTTCTGCCCCGTCCCAGCTCATCTACCTGCCACCTCCCTGGGGCGACTGCAAGGCCGTGGCGGGCGACTCGGAGTTTTATGACACCTACAGCATCACCGCCTGCCGCATCGACTGCGAGACCCGCTACCTGGTGGAGAACTGCAACTGCCGCATGGTGCACATGCCAGGTGAGCCCCTGTGCATGGCAAGGCCCGGGCCCCCCACCAGGCTCATCCCGCTGACACGGTCCCACCAGGAAAACCTGCTTTCTGTCTCCTCCAGGCGATGCCCCTTACTGCACCCCGGAGCAGTACAAGGAGTGCGCGGATCCGGCCTTAGGTGAGGCTGCGTGGCCCTGTGGGACCGAGCTGTGTGTGTTGGGTTTCTCCATCTCTCCATCTCCTTCTGTCCCTGCCCAGATTTCCTGGTGGAGAAGGATAATGAGTACTGTGTCTGTGAGATGCCCTGCAACGTGACCCGCTATGGCAAAGAGCTCTCCATGGTGAAGATCCCCAGTAAAGCCTCTGCCAAGTACCTGGCCAAGAAGTACAACAAGTCGGAGCAGTACATCGGGTAACGCGCCGCATCCACAGCAACGGGGCGGCATCTTTTGTCCCTCCGTCCCAAATCTCAGCCTTATCTTGTGTCCTGCGCAGGGAGAACATCCTGGTGCTGGATATCTTCTTCGAAGCCCTGAACTATGAGACGATCGAGCAGAAGAAAGCATACGAGGTGGCTGGTTTGCTGGGTGAGTGTTGGTGGCTGTGCTGGGGGCCCTGCAGCAGCACCCAGCCGGCATCTGCCAACAGGGTGGTCTCATGTTGGCCTCATGCACCATGGCCCTGTTCCCAAGGATGCGCTGACAGCACGGGGGCAGAGCGGGGCACCCCACTGCCATGGCCACAGCAGTGATGAGTTCTGCCCATTCTCTGCTCCCTCTGCCAGCAGGCACTGGATTCACCCCACCCTGATGGGTTCCCTCTCCTCTGCAGGTGACATTGGAGGGCAGATGGGGCTGTTCATTGGGGCCAGTATCCTCACAGTACTGGAGCTGTTCGACTATGCCTATGAGGTGGGTCCCTGCCATCGTACGGCTACCGGGGGGGGGCAAGGTTATCCTGAAGCACTGATACACTCATGTGGGACACGGGGAAGAGCCACCCATGAGCCCCTATGGTACTGAGATGTGGCTCTCACAGGTGATAAAGCATCGGCTGTGCCGGCGGGGCAAGTGCCGCAAGAACCACAAGAGGAACAACACAGACAAGGGCGTCGCGCTGAGCATGGACGATGTGAAACGCCACGTAAGTGCCATGGGAGATGCTGGTCATGTCCCCCCCACCCCGCAGCTATGGGGCTGCCCCAGAGGTGTCAGGGGCTGCCACCACTTTAGGGAATGCTTGGGAAAGGAGCAGAGGCACCCGGCAGAGATGCTGGGTCTCTGCATGGCGCGGGGTGAAAGCGACACCCCCAGTGTTTCATCCATCCTCTGCCCTGCAGAATCCCTGCGAAAGCATACGGGGCCACCCGGCAGGCATGACGTACGCAGCCAACATCCTACCTCATCACCCGGCCCGGGGCACCTTCGAGGACTTCACCTGCTAACCGACTGTCTGGATGTACAACCTGAGCTACCAAAGCCCTCCGGAGAGCTGCCCTTCTCCCTGCGAGCGCCAGCAGAGAGACACATCTAAGGGGACCTTGCTCCTCGACACGGTGGGACACGGACAAGAGCGACAGCCTCGGATTTGGGGGCAGGCAGCCGGGTCGGGTCAAGCAGCCCCTGTGGCAGCTGCTCCGTGCCTGCCCCGCTAGTTCAGAGACTCGAGGATGCTCCAGCCCGGCCACCCTCGCGGTGCGGGGAGCGACACGCACAGCGGGCTGGGGCACGGGCTTGGCCCGTCCCCTCCCCTCGGCTCCCCTCGGCCTTTTTAACTCGAAACCCAGAAGCCAAGAAGAAGCAGCCGTTTGGCCGCAGTCTCCATCCACAGCCCTGTCTGTCTGTCCGTCCATCGCCTCCATGCTCATCCTGCTCCAACGCCTTGGCCGGTGCCTGCCGGGACCCCCATGCCTGGTGACGGAGGAGCCCCACGGCGCGCCCGGCGGACGCGGCAGTGGGTTCGGCAGTCCCAGGAGAGCATCGCTGTCCCCTGGGATGGCGGTGGCCCGCAGCCAGCCCTTGCCTGGGCGTTCCCAGCCTCTCCATGCGCATGAAGATGGGGCACCTCCACCTCTCCAAAACGTCTTCCTCGGCATCCTGCCCCAGGGACGGCGGTGCTCAGCCACCCGGCTTGCTGGCTGGCCACAAGCACCACAGGGGACACGGCCACAGGGTGCCGCTTTGGCACTGAAGACCCCGCTGCCCAGGCACTCATGATGATGTGGTCTCCCTGCCTGTCTCCCCTGGGTTCCGTACAGCCTGGCCGGCACCACAGTCCCTCCTTTCCCCAGGGAACCTGGGGCTATCCCGTGCGGCCCCCAAAACAGCCATCCTTGGGGGAGAAAGGCAGAAGGAACACTCCTGAACCCCATTTCAGCCGTAGCCACTGGCCCGGCTCAGCCAGGGGTATCACAAAGGATGCCCCTTTGGCACCGCTTTAGCCATGCGTTGGAGCCCCGGCACCAAAGGGGTTCACAGGTTGAGGGACGCCCCATGGCACAGGGTGCTCTGGTCCACGGGACCGCAGGCTCCCACCCCACTGAACCCCCCCCCAGCAGCAGCTGCCCCCGGGCACCGCCAGCCCTGGGCATCATCGGGGCATCCCTGAGCTCGCTGCCCTGGGGCCGCCGCTGCTCCTCCTGCCACTGCCCTTGCGCTGGCACACGGGGACCTTGCCCCAGCAGCGGGGCTCCGGCTCCGGCCGAGCCTCTGCTCCCCAGCTCCAGAAGTGCATCATCATCTCACTCTCGGGCCGGTGGAAATTGGCCTCCCCCAGCCCCCGCCAGCCCCCCAGGCCCCACATACCAAGCAAGAGCCCTGCCAGGGCTGAAGTGCTACTTATCTTTAAGAGCTTTTGCAATAAGTCTTTTTAGTAAGTCTTATTTCCGAACTGCAGTTTTGGGTTTATTGTTGTTGTCATTATTAATATTATTATTATTATTATTATTATTTGCTTCCTGACCAAAATTAGGAACTGGGGGTCAGTCCTTTGTATCCAGCGATCACCCAAAGATGACGGGTTGGCCACATCCATAAATTTTCTTATGGATTTTTCCTACTGTTTCATTGCATTTCATTTATTTATTTCCTTTCTTTCTTTCTCTTTCCCATTAAAGCTTTTAAAGATGGGGCTGGGATTTGACCTTGACGCTCACTTGTTGAAGCATACAGGTTTTTTGTTTGTTTCTATTCTATCATCCGCATTTTATATTTCTTATATAGAATATATATGACTATATATATATGTGTACATATATATATATCTCTCTATATATGCATCATATCAGTGTAGATATCCATCTAGTAGCATTTAGGCCTTGTTCTTGTGCCATTTTCTTTTCTGTTACTGATCTCTGAATGCCTTCAAGTGTATAAAGTGTTGAATTCTCTCTGGTATCTGTACTATGTACACACATTTTCATAGGAAGCACAATAAGATGACAGATGCATTGTACATCAATACCTGCTACTCTTAACGATGATATAAAGAATGATATAACTCATGAACACTGAGCCTTTCTCTCTTGCTGAGCTGCTGGAAATGCTCCCTAAGGAGGCCGGTGGGGATGCCATCATCCCAGGATGCTCTTGAAGCACTGGAATCCCGGCACCATCACCAAGAGGAGGGGGAGGATAAAGCTCTGGTCCAGCCTTCCAGTACTGTCCTTAAATGCACACATGAACACAAGCAACACTGGAGCTGGTGCTGAACAGCATCACATTAAAGCTTTCCTTTGCCGAGGGCTGTGCTAACGTGGTGACAGCCTTGGGAACCTCAGCCAGCTCCAGCATCGCTTGCCCGGTCCCATGCCACAGTGTGAACACATCCCAAGGGACACTGAGGACTGGAAGGTGGGAGCTGGCTTTTCCCCTCAAACACAGGGGAATTAACCCACACAGAGAGCAGCTCATGTCTGTCAGCTTTGACACTCCTGTGCTTTGGAACAGGCACCTGAGATGCAGCAGGAATGAGTCACTAGCTGGAATGCCACCTGGTTTTAACTGAACCAAGTTCATGGCTATCATAGCACAAGCCACAGGTAAATGCATGTTTTGTCCTAAAAATTCCCAGCCATAAAGCGACGCACCAGATCCAGCACTGGGCATCCAAGAAAGCCCTCGGGACCCCATGGAGACTGAATAGTAGTGAGTGGGCAGTGGGCAGGGAATACTGAAATGCCAGACCCACTCCGCTCACTTGGCTCTGGCCATGGCCCTGCTGCTCCTGGAAATGGCAGCCGGGCGGTTTGCATTTAAACTAGAACAGTTTTACTCCTATTCTGGTCCTTCTCTGCCAGAGCCGGTGCTGCAAAGGCCACAGGGTGGGCTTTGAATAGGAACAAGATAATACAGCGAAGGCCAGAAGGGAGTTAATGAACCTCAAGTAATTGCAGGCAGCTACTGTGAGCAGCCAGAGCATCTCACCATGCCCGTGCCCTGCACAGCGGTGCTCCCAGCAGCTCCTGTGGCACGGGGCAGGCGGTGACCCTGTCTCTGCACGCTGTAATCTCTTCCTCAGCTCCCATTAACCTACTGGGCTGTCCTGGGAGAGGTCGCCCCATCCATCTGTCACAGCCCTGCGTGGCACAGGCACAGCTCTATGTGGGTTACGGTGCTGAGGCGCTGGCACAGGGTGCCCAGAGAAGCTGAGGCTGCCCCATCCCTGGCAGTGTTCAAGGCCGGGTTGGATGGGGTTTGGAGCACCCTGCTCCAATGGAAGGTGTCCCTGCCCATGGCAGGGGTTGGGGCTGGAGGAGCTTTAAGGTCCTTTCCAACTCAAACCGTTCCACGATGCTGTGATTCAATGGGAGCATCACGTGTAGGCTGCGCAGGGCTGGCACTCTGCAAGGCGTGTGGTGCAGCGCGTGTGCATCCACGTCCGTCACCCCGTGGTGCGAGGCTCACGCTGGGCACAAGACAAGGAGTTAATTACATTCCACAGGAAGCAGCTCTGATGATCCAAGGAGGGGCTGGGACACATCCAGGCCTGAGATCCCAGAAACACAGAACCAACCAGGTTGGAAAAGACCTTTAAGCTCATCCAGTCCAACCGCTCCAAGGCCACCACTGACCCATGGCACTGAGAGCTGTGTGAGCACTTACAGGGACGGTGGCTGCAGCACTGCCCTGGGGAGGCTCTTCCAATGCCTGAGCATCCTTTGGGGCAGGAATTGTTCCTCAGCTCCATCTAACCCTGCCCTGGTGCAGCTTGGGCAGTTTCCTCCTGTCCCATCCCTTGTCCCTTGGGAGCAGAGCTCAGCCCCCTCCTGGCTCCATCCTCCTCTCAGGCAGTTGTAGGGAGCGATAAGGCCCCCCCTGAGCCTTCTCTTCTCCGGACTAAATCCTGTGAAGCCCCTTTTTGCACGCTGCTGTGTTTATCTTGTGGATTGTGTGTCTGCCGAAACCCTACAGAGCAAGGATTAATCATGCAACATGCACATAACCGTGGCAGAGATAGCATCACCTCTTCTCCTCCCTGGCAATAATTCCTGGTTACCACTTGCTCACTGCTACAGCTGCCAGCAGAAACAGGCACTGAGATATAATTACGCAGCCCTGGATGCCGCTCGGCTGCCTGGAGCCAGAGCTTTGCTGGTTGGGGAAGGAGGTTTCAGAGGAGCTGCCTTGTGCCAGTGGGCGCAGGGAAACGAAGGTGCACGAGGAAGGGTTTTGACTGAGAGGAGGGAAGCGACCAAAGCCTCAGGGCAGGGGTAAGGAGACACTGAGCTACGGAAGCTGAGCTATCTCCTCCTTGGGTTTCTTACACATCACAGCCGGTATCAGGGGCTGAGGGCTGGGGTCCCTCCCAGCTCAGCTCATGCAATGCGGGGCTCTCTCAAGACCCTTGCGCCCTTCTCCCTTTCCACTCCTCAGGTGAGCTCACCCTGGGTGCTCCTTCCAGGAGAGCCAAGCAGCTTCCCAGCCTGCCCCAGAGGCTCCTGCCAGGCTTTAAGTCTCAAAGTTGCGGCTGAACAATACGGAGCAGATAAGTTCCAGTGCTTTTCCTCGCCATGAATATTTCATCAGGCTGCCGGGCGCCAAGCCTGTCGGAGGTGGCATTAAATTAACTGCACAGACACACGGACGCTGAGACAACAGTTAATGGCTGCGCTCAAAGCTTCGTCTTTTTCACCGAGGATAGGGAATATCAGTGCCAGCACTTTGCTCACTCAACAATGGCATGTCCCGTGCAGGACAACATGAGAAAGGACCCCCGAGCATCCTGAACATGAGCACTTGGGGGTGACCGCTCGCTTGGCTTTCATTCACAGATTGATGCTGGCATGATTTGTGGCCCTTTTCTCTCTGAGCAAACACAAGGGTAAGTGCTCCAGGGAATAGGGAGCTTAATGTTAATACTTGCAGAAAGTGGCCTTTAATTGGAACAGCACGCAAACCAAATCGCTGTCAAGGGAGACAGGAATCCTCTCCTGGGTGCTCAGCCTAAACCTGCCTCCACTCAGTCCTTTTTTGCCCCTCTAAGGTTACTTCTTAAGACGTTAAGGACATGGTGAGCGCATCCCAGAGCAAGAGAGGCTTCAGGATGAGCATCTCCTGCAATAGGCACATGTTTATAGCACTGAGTGCTGCAGTTATGGCCTGGCAAGTGTGGGACCAACACCGCAGCCCTCCTCAGCTCCAGGGCGGCTCTGACTGTAAGAGCTCCCATGCAGTAACTCCTATGGCTGCAGTGGAAATCAGCCAGGCTAAACTGGGACAGGAGACATCAAAAGGAGTGCGGTTGTCAGCTGCGGGAGGTGGATGAGTCCCTGAGCACACGTGAAGGCAGCTCGAGGGCTGCCAGCCCGAGCATTCCAGGACCTGAATCCACCTTCTGCTTCGCATGGAGATGGGAGCCGCTGGCACGGGCGCTGCATGGCCACCCCGCTCCTGACCCCCTCACCATGGCCTTTGGGTCCCTCTCAGGCTCCCTACAAGCATTGCCCCCAGGGACCCTGCACCCCAAGAACAACCATCACAGACCCTGTACCCCAAGAACAACCATTACAGACCCTGCACCCCAAGAACAGCCATCACAGACCCTGTACCCCAAGAACAACCATTACAGACCCTGCACCCCAAGAACAACCATCACAGACCCTGCACCCCAAGAACAGCCATCACAGACCCTGTACCCCAAGAACAGCCATCACAGACCCTGTACCCCAAGAACAACCATCACAGGCCCTGTACCCTGACCCCCAGGACCCTGCACCCCAAGAACAGCCATCACAGACCCTGCACCCCAAGAACAACCATCACAGACCCTGTACCCCAAGAACAACCATCACAGACCCTGTACCCCAAGAACAACCATCACAGACCCTGCACCCCAAGAACAACCATCACAGACCCTGTACCCCAAGAACAACCATCACAGACCCTGTACC
>JARCZZ010022203.1:0-15175 GCA_030323915.1 Brotogeris chrysoptera
AAGCAGTAACTGAAAACACTGGTGTTATCAGCACTGTTCCCAGGCCCAAAATCAAAAACACAGCGCTGCACCAGCTAACAAGGAGAAGAAAAATGACTGCTACTGCTGAACCCATGACAGGGGTGGATACTGTGCAATATTCACATCTAATGTCTCAGTATTTCTCAATGGGTGAGGGTCAAGGAATGCATAACTTCAGCTCAGATTCCAACTTTCAGCAACAGCCCAGACAGTCCTCTATTATCACAAACTTGAGAGTTTATGAACTTTGAGCTGTGTCCCTCAGTCAAAGCATGCTTTACCACCCAATCCATTACATAAAGGACAGGGCCTGTCAGAAGCTCATGAGATAGTGGAACAGCCCAGAGGATTGGAAGGAGGAGGGAGGGGAGTGGAAGGGAGGAAGTTACACCACCACACACAAGCAACCCAGGACATTTCTGTGGTGTTGACAATACTGAGTCAATGCAGGTGATCAAGAATCAAGCTAGAGAAGATAGCCTGCTGGTTCTGACACAAACAAGGAGGAACTGGTTGGAAATATAAAGATCAAGGATCTCAGCTGCAATGACCGTGACACGGTGGACTCCAATATCTTCCTCGGATTGTATTTTGAGAGTGGATTGTTTCAATTACAAGATTAAAATCTCTTAAACCATTACAGACATCAAGGTAACAGGTATCTGCCATTCTTAACACAAAAAAAAAAGCCTTTGAATGAGATGAGAGACTTCATCACTGTGTTTCTCAGATTTTTGCTGGTGGCAGACAAAAAATGCAAGTTAGGAATTCAGATTCTGTTCCAAACTCTCTATTCACCTCTGAATTTTATTCTCCAAACAAGAAATTCAGCCTGTGTTAGGCACATGAGATGTAAATTTTTTAGACTAAATAAAAAGAAGTTACCAAATTTACGGGCATCAGAAAATAGATTACTGAAATAAGAAGTCTTAGACAAAAAATAATTAAAAATTCTACCACCTTTATTTGTAATACCATAGCTTGTTCATATCTCCTCACAATATTTCAATTGCCTCCCTGCTCAGAGGATAAAGAATGTTTTAGGTTTTCAAGCTTAGTCCACTTAAACCACTGAAGCCATTTAAATGAATGGAAAAAGCCATTCAGCAAGAACAAAAGATGTCTACTACAGCACTGTTAGAAAAGAGCTGCTAAGAGTCCAGTACTTATAAGACTGAAATTTTTTGAAATTAAATTGCACAGCAGACAATCAAAAAACAGAGAAAGACTGGAAGGAAAGGTAAAGGCCTAAAGAAATACCAGCAATGTTTAGCAAATATTTTTTCTTGACTGAACCTGAAAATAGGTTACTTGTGTTTCAAAATGCAGTATACTATACAGTGCTATTTACATCACTCTGAACAAGTTGTTCCAGAGACTTGGGAAACTACTATTAAACTTCACAGGAAGTTTTATAAACAAACTAATAAATGACATAGTACTTCAGATTTTAGCACACACAGTTTTGTAGCATACCGCCATATCCATAGCCACGAATAATAAACAAATATATTAAACCCCAAATATTAATATCCTAGTGATTACAATATGTAGAGCCCAAACCAGATTTTAGTGGAAGCAATTTCATTGGCTGTCACAGGCATGGATCAGAAAATTCTTGCACCACAGCAATGCTCAGAAAAGGTCATGGACAAATAATATTCTTTCTGAAGTTTCTGAACAACAGACCAGTCAGTGTGATCAAAAATATCTGAGAAAGAGAACAGGATGTGTTAAAAACAACAAAGAAAGTGTTGATACTCATTCATGACTGAGTCAATATGACTGCTAACCTGGCTCCTATGAATGACAATGCAGACAGATATAAAGGAGAATGACCAGGACGTGCCGGAAAATACAAGCTGAATTCTTTTCTGTGGCACAGGCTTGCTGTGTGACCTCCAGCAAGCCTCATCCACAGAATTATCTTGAAATCTATTTTAAGTGGCATATAATTCAGTTATGTGTCAAGTTTTTCAGGGCTCTATGAATCCAAATACATTTGGACTCAATGATCTTAAAGATCTTTTCCAACCTAAATTATTCTATGATTCTTGCTCTTAACCTCTTGTATAGTGATAACAGCTCTTTTCCACCTAACAAGAAGGTGTCAATGGTGATAGCCTACTGAAGATCATGAGACACCCATGTACTTCACTAGTGCATGAGTGCAGTATTTGCTTGTACTAGTGGCTAGTACAAGTATGAATAAAAAATATTTTTACTACTTAACTGGCCCATTGTCGTGGTTTAAGTTGTAAATCTCACGCAGCCCGTTCACTCACTTCTCCCTCTTTCTTCCCCCCAACTCCGATGGGGGGGGGGGAATGGGGAGAAGAATCGAAAAAATGTAACTCCCATGGGTTGAAATAAGAACAGCCCAGTAACTGAGGTATAACACAAACCACTACTGCTACCACCAATAACAATAATGAGCAGGGAAATACAAGGGAAGAGGATACAACTGCTCACCACCTGATTGAGCCGAGAGAGAGAGAGCAACTCCCGGGTTCCTGCCCCTAATTTTTTACATCCTGGGCATGATGTGCTGTGGCATGGAATAGCTCTTTGGTCAGTTCGGGTCAGGTGTCCTGTCTCTGCTTCCTCCCGGCTTCCCTTCCTCCCCAGCAGAGCATGAGACTCAGAAAGTCCTTGGTCAGATCAAAACCATTACCAAGCAGTAACTGAAAACACTGGCGTTATCAGAGCTGTTCCCAGGCTGAAAGTCAAAAACACAGTGCTGCACCAGCTACCAAGGAGGAGAAAAAAAAAAAAAAGACTGTTACTGCTGAACCCAGGACATCCATCCAATAGCTGTAATGTTTTTATTGTATACTTCTGTGGGAAGGTACTACATATGGAAGAGGTAAAATAGGACATGCTTTTAATTCTCTGAGTAAAAATGAACTAAGCTTGTTTTCAGCCTCACAGTTCTAGATATGATTAAAAATATTTCTGCCTGCTTGACGGTAGTCAAACATCAGGGTGTCCGTGAACAATCAGTTCTTATCGCCATTATTAATATGATTTTGGTTTTATATTAATTTATTCTTCTTCACCCCAAAAAAATTTTCTCACAGATATGTGTTGGAGGAAGGATTTTCATGATTTTGTACAGTTTAATTTAGCATATTCGTGGACTAGGTTCTTTACAGGTATGGGACAAAAGAGGTCTTTTGCTCCACAGATTTTACATTCTCTGTAACTGCTTCCTGTCCTTGCAATGTCATTTGCTTTCACAAGTCAGGTCAAACGTTTCATTCAATAAATTCTGACACCAGCATCTGTGATAGTGCTTGAATATATGGGAGTTTGTTGGTAAACAGTGCTTGATCTTACTTCTATTTAAAATTGACGGAAAGCTTTACAAAATCTTGGAGAGCGTGCCAAAGCCAAATGGCAATGAATTGACTTTTTCCCCCAGATGAATATCAATATTTTGGGGGGTTTTTGCTTAAAAGTACTCTTACCCGTGTAATTAGCAGGCTGACAGTAATTGCAGTTAAGATCAAAACATTGTTTTCAAACCATGTGTTTAAAGGCTCTTCGCATCCCTAAGCAAGTACAGATGAACAGATTTCAAGAAAAAATAATTTCAATTTTAGAATACATATTGCATCTTTATAAGAACATACTTTAAAAATACATAGAATAGGACTTTCTACATGTAATGATGGGTTCTGATTTTTACTTGCCAGAAAGTAAATAGAACAGTAAAATGCACTACAGAGAGTTAGCTATAGCATTTTTAAAATTATCTGAACTGAGCAGATAGTCCTCTAAGTGTATCTGATGTTTATGGAAATCTGATATGGAAATGTTCCAAAGCTTGTGAATTAATCAAAAGGGAATTTGGTTTTGTGTGAGTGCAACTGAAAGCTTACCTTACAAGTAAATGCATGAAAAAATATTTTCAAATTTTCACAGATTCTCATGCATTATGCACCCTGAAACACTTGTGCATGTTTTCCAGATCACAGTCTATGCCTATTGTATTGTTTTTTAAACTGAATTATAAATTCTTATATAGATTAAAATAGCTATAAATAAAACAGATTCTTTCTATACTTAGAAGTGATCTTTAATAATTATGAGGGTTTGTAGAAACAGAGAAAAATTCAAGACTGATGAACAAAGGGAGACAATAGCAGATGTCATTTGATAATGTCCTTTCTATTATTTACCGTCCTACATTGTCAAGAAACAACCTGTGCCAGTTGTATTTGTGTTCTCATTGGATAGTCCCATTAACATGTGAGGGTATATTGAAGAAAGTAATACGTATCACTGGTCCCTTTATATAAAGACATGTAAATGCTAACATGAACTGGTCTTGGGAAACACATCTCATTTTTTTCAATGCCTTGCTCATTCCTTTTGTCCTGTAAAGTATTGGAGATGCTCTGGAAACAGATAATACAAGCAGATGGGGACATTGCTGACACTCTGTGAGTAATGAATAGTAATTACAAGCGGAAAATGTACTGTGTATTTTTATATATGGCCACTTCCCATAGTCATCACTGATTTCCATAACATGGATTTCTGAATGCCAAGATGTTTCCTACTTCATAAGCTGCTACTAAATGTCCCAGTGTAATACTGATCAAGCATAACTAACTGCTTTCTTGAAGTATCCTTAATCTAGAACTGTTTACATGACTGACGCCTAACAAGTAAAAAACAAGTCTTCAGAGTGACCAAAGGAAAAAAAAAAAAATAATATTATCAATACTTTGGCATTTGCAAGCCAAGTCTTGGTGGAAAACATGTTTTGAGGTTTGGTGTGAGGTTTTTGATCTTTTTTTCCCCAAAGTCCATTTTAGTAAGAAAGTTACATTCATCAAGGCAGGCATTTTATTTCTTACAATGTGGTATGTTGAATCCCTTGGGACATCACAAAACCACTTCTTCAGACTGGATTTTGTGCATGAACATTTGATCTGAGTACTGCTTTCCTTGGTTTTATTCGTTTCCCACTGTGTAACATTATATCTTCCACAGCATTGCATCTAGAATAGAAATACTGTAACTTATTAACTACCACTCCTATAAAGTCTGTCACACAGAGGAATTTCCACCCCAATGAGTGCTAGGTATTAGCTGATTAAATTAGCTAGATAGTTTCTTTCTGCAGAGAGGGCTGGAACTAGACGATCTTTAAGGTCCCTCCCAGCCCAAACCATTCTATGACTCTACAATTCACCCTTGTGTGTCTACCATTTCCTATTATATCCACAGGATAGTATAGACTTAACAATAATATGATCTTAAAATATGCTTTTGAAAGGAACCCCCTTTTAGAACTTTGCAACATAAGTAAATATGAAAAAAGAAAAAAAGATAAACCCAGATTAATGTAAAATATTTTGACAATCATCCTTAATCTTCCAAAATAATTCCAGTGTAGAAATTGTGTGTAAGCAGTAAACTATATGAAGAATATGCTCACTGTGAAGCATAACAAAATAGAAAAAAAACCAAACAAACCCAAACCATTATAAGAAACAAAAATAATTAATGTTGCTTCATAAGCAATGTGATAATTGGGGAGAGATTTTAATAAAGCATATTTTGATAAAAAAAAAGAAAACCATATACACTCTGGTGTACTCTAGTTGAGAAAATTATATAAGGACCAGATTTTGAAAACTTTTAGTTAGTTGTTTGTTACTTCTAATGTTGTATTTGCAAAAACTATCCGCTCTTATCAAAAGATACTATGCCCGGTTCAAATGGATTATCAATTAGCTCTTCCCAATAATCTATTTCAATCCCAGTAACACAAAATAAAACCAAATCACCAAACAGTGTGGAGAATGGAATTCTTCTCATGTAGAAAATTCTGGCAGTTTTTCATTCTGAATCAGGAGGAAACTTCAGAAATGTTTGAATTGTTTTATGAGATGGAAAGTCTGTCATATTTTAGCTCAGAGTATACCAGCACATAGTCTAGCTGCATCACTGACATAATAGAATCACCATTAATCACTACAGAAATCATGAACGCAATGAGAGAAGACTGGATTTTTGAAGAAAAACATTACAAATACATTTGTATTCTTGAGTCTAGACATACATGATTTGTGTGTTATCTGGAATCAAATTATCTTCAACATTTGTCAAGAACTGTGTAACATACCTCTGCAAGAAGTCATGTTAAGGGATTCACAGCTGGTCTATAGAAATATATTAAACCATATTTAGTTGCTAAACTGCAGTGTTTGTAATTAAGAGCTCATGATGCAGAATTAATTTGCAGGGTGAATAGCAGATCACTGGACAAAAGCATTGCCAACAACTTTCAAAATAATTGATCCCAGGCAAGTGTTTTAAAGGACTTTTCTGAAACAGGAAACAAATTAGATGCTACCAGGCCACAAAAATTATTATGATTAATAATTAAGAATGTGTGCTGACAGTATTGATACACAAACTCATTTGAGGCTTTAAGCATTACTTCTGAGAGAGTCTCAGTGCAATACCTATTCAAATGCTCTACAGCAGGAGCTCTGCTTTGACACTGTAGTATCTCTGTCCATGGTTCAGGTCAGTCCTGAGGCCTAAGCAGACCAAGTGTTTTATGATACTTAGAGCTGCTGAAGATATTGGAAAACACATTGTTTTTTTCAGCTGCAGTAAACTTCAGTGGCCAAAACTGTCTGCTCCTACATAAATTTACAAATCCTTCAAAAGCCTAATTTCATCCATAATAACCCATATAACAGCCAAGAATCTGCCTACCCATGTATTAGCAGCCTATCTTAAAAAATTCATCCTTTACTAAAGGATTTGCTTTTTTAAAGTAAGTTCCGATTGGTATACACATTCTGGATGTATTTCGGTGGTGATAACTGATTGGGTTTTTCCTTACACTCTACTGCACAGCATTCAGAATATTTCACAGAGGTTCCTGCACAGCCAGACTCTTATTCCCATATTCAGAAATAACTTCATCAGTTCTGTTGTTCCACTGATTGTGGACCTGTTTATAAATATTTATAGAATTTGAGAGGTGCATATTAAAAGAGTGTGGATAGATAGTACAATCCTTGATCTTTTATTGATACTCAGGTTTTTTCAAGGGTTACTTGCAAGCAGCAGCATTCTAATCAATTTGACAAAGAGGATCTGAAATATGTCATAGCCATTGCACTAATATGAAAGTTGAAAGCAAAAGGGGAAGATAAATGAAGTGATCCAAATCACAAAAATAACACAGTCAGACACAAGGTGATTAGCCCAAATGGAGCCAGAAGAGACAGGGAACATGGTTAAGATTCACCTGATCTGTCTTGAAATACTAAATCCTACCTCTCATACTTATTTTTAGTAAGCACAGCATCATACAATAATAAGCAGAAAACCAAAATTGATTCTATACCTGGTGTGATACAAACTTGTGTGAGCACCATACAATCTGTCCAGGACACAAATTGCTTTGGGCTGGGAGAGTAAGCAGTTTATGTTGGCCCTAGATTAGGGCCTTTGAAGACACTGTTAAAATAGCCCTTTAACAACAACTGAAGTGGACAAGCTGATCAGACATAGAGGGTACAGCAGGGAATGCATGCAGAAAATAACTGCCAAATTACTGGAAGGAATCATTACAAAACAAGAAAACAAGAGGCTTCTCTAACTCATTCCCCCTGCTACAGTCATCCTAAAAAAAATAATTCAAAAGCTTGCTGAGTGAATGATGATGTTGCCATAATTTATTATACTTCAGCAGCACTTAATTAAGGTTGAGATCAAGTGCAATTACAGCTGATATAAAATAAATTTAACTGCAATCTTTCAACCAGTTTTTCTAGCCCAAATAGCTGACTCCAGAATGCATCACTGCTGATTGTTCAAATCTTTCACCATGTAAAATCATCATATACAACAGGGAGGATTGCATCATTATAAATTAGCATTAAATAATAAATCTTGATGAAACAAATACACTTTGATGGAGCAAAACTTATTTATTTGTGCTGTACTTCTTTAATAGCATCAGGATTTGTAGAACTGTATGAACCTTATGAGACCGGTGTCACAGAGGGTTTTCTCAAACCATAGATTTTGGAATTATGTAATAGGGAAGCAGCCAGACCAGTATGGATTCATTACCAATTGACTTTCATATAATACTGTGAGGATTGCTTAAGATATTAGACTTGTATATGTAGAAAAATAAATGTCCGAATAAAGCTTCAAAGCAGTACAGCTACTATTAGCATCCATGTTGGTATTTATGTTTGCTTCCTGTTGTTAAAAGCAAAGATACATATTCCTTATACTAGAGCTCTAGTGAAACTAAAATACAGACCTAAAATTCATTAGTATACTTTTCATCCCATGATACCAATGACTCCTACTACCAGTTGCAAAGCAGACTAGTGTTATCACCTGCTAGGAGACACAGGTCAGCATCTAATGCTCTCTTTTACTTCTGCTGATATCCAGGAAAGAGGGACTTTCTGGGTCATCCCTCAAAGAATAAAGCAGTCCCTTACACTGTTGATTCCACATTCCTGAACAAGAGAGTACGTTTTGTTGCAGAGGATAAACTGATAATATATTTCCATGCCCACCCATTTACAACTATAGACCCATGATGAATTCCTCAAATTAAGTTTTCCACATCTGCTATACCTGGTTGACATACAGAATAGCCAAGTTCAAACAAATGGTGATACAGCATAGAGTGAGAACTGACTATTAGAATTTTGTTAATTAATTGCAAGAAACTGTTTTGAAATTATCAGCAGTTTCATGTAGTTTATTTACATACCTCTTCTTTCTTTGCAAGTATAAGCAACAGTATTGCTATATGGGTAACAAACATTAGGATTTGAAAACTCATATACAGGGGAAGAAAAACAACAAAACCAAAACTAAGTTATGGATAAACATAATATTGAACAAGTGAGTAATTCAATAAAAAAGTCCCAGGACCTCGTGGATGACTCATGAAGGCAAGTTTCATAAGTATTATTTTAAGTCATTTGAACAAAAGTAAGAAACATTTTTTTTCCTGGAAACCCTCAGAAAGTGACATCATAATCCAAGAGGCAGGCTTCAGGCAAAGCACAACTCACTGCTTTGGGCTTAAAGACAAACCTGTAACTTGCAAGTGAAGAACAAAAGTTGTTCTTAAGCAGCTGTGCTCCACTGAAGAAAACTCATTTCATTATTTCCTCTTTGAATTACCATGGTACTTAAGTCACATGCCTAGTCAAGGATTTTTTTGAGCTATAAGATGACCAAACAAAACAAAATAATAATTGATTGCATTAATTTTCGGTGAGATGCTGTGACACTAGATACTTCCATGGAAATTGGAAATGAGACAGTTCTTTCTCTTTCATCAATTAATAAATTGAGGCAAACAGGGCAGTAGCAGGACAGAAGAAGGCACAAGAGTCCTTGTTATAGCATCAGGGCCCCTCTCACAGCTGTGCTAGCTGGTATTTGTAGTGCTTAATAAATGAATCAGTAGAACAGTTCTCTGCTTCAGCCTTCACATAGGCTAAAACAGATAGCTCAAAAAGGGCAACAATAAACAACAGACAAAAATATTATCGAAGTGACCGTAAGAATGTAAAATTACCTTGCAATTTTTCAGAAATCAAGATCTTCTTCTCTTAAAAAGCTGACATATATAAATACGTAGTGTGCAGGTAGGCCTACATGGGTAACAGCTTTCTAATCACACTCTCCATTTTGATACTGCAGCCATAATGTAGCTACCTGTGTCTTCAATTTGCAATACTTTGGTGCAGCTGTTTCTTTATTTCTTCAGCATATACTGAGCACACGAGCACATACTGAGAGAAAGTTAGTCTGTATAATTTCAGTGCTATTTTTAAAACCTCTAACTTAATAAATACAGTGGTTAAAACCTTTGCTATTTCAAACTGCAAGTGCTCTGACATTGAAAAAAATCATCCAGTGATATGGACCGATATTCAGTTTTGTTCAGATTTCATTTGTGCCGGGACCTTATCTAAAAATATCTTTGTATCTGCAGATTTGTTAAGCACTGTATGTGAAAATCACAGTATCAAGACAGTATTACAGTTTTCATGCACATAAAACTCCCTTTCATTTTACAAGAAAGTTGGAGTCTGATCTACACCTACTGTAACTAGTAGACATTTGACTTCCACACTTCCAAGTAATCCCATGGCTGATGTAAAAGTAATAGCAGATCCAATTCCAAGTAATATATAGGAAACAAATGCCGCTAGTTGGTTCTTGCCTGAAGAAACTGTAACACAGTATATTCATGCTGTCACTTTTGTTTTTGAGACTTCACTTACAAAGCTTATTCCAGAAAAACAATAAAACCTTTGCAATGCCATTACTGAAAGGGTGGAAATAGAAGAATGGTGAAAGGGTATTATTATTACTTATGCTATGGACAGTCAGAGAAAGAAAAAAATGTATTTTCATAAATGCAGACAGTGGTTAGAACATATAAGATGTAAACAGAACATATTCAACTAAACCATATGAACCACTCACAATGAAATCAGAGAGCAATTACAAGTTTATATATATTTCTTTCCATTTGGCAAAAAATTAGCAGCACATGTACAAATACCATGCAGACTTATAGTTCTCATTAAATCCATACTCAGATTCAATGCTAACCTCCATCTTTGTGATTAGCCACTTTTCCCGTCCCGCTCTAACCATTTTTGATTGGATGTGGAAAGTAGCAGGAGGTTTCATTACTTCCACCTCAAATGCTTCATACCAGAATTACTATGTAAGATGGTTCCCATATTATCAGTCGGGAATTGATGTTCCTTGGCATAGCCAAGGCAGACAGCTCCTCAAGATCACAGCTGTTGTTATGTGACCCAATCCTCACTTCTCTGTGAAATGATTTGCTAAGACACTCTGGGTAAAAGGAATATCTACATGGAAAGATCCAAGCTCCAATCTGTGTTTATTCCACCCAAATATTCAATTAAAAGATCTAATGTCAAATGCATGTCAAAAGCAGTCTGTTAAACTATATAAAGAAAAGATTAATAGAGCTGAATTATGCTTCAGTGATTCATCTACATACTGTACATTAAAAGAAATACCGTACATCAAAAGAAATAGATCATACAAGTTACAATAATATATAAAGTGTAGATATACTGACAAATATTTTTCTCTATTTTTATAATCGTACTTGGAAAAATATACACAAGAGGAAAAAAAACCAACATATGCATTTCAACTCAATACTGCCACCTTGTGAAAAAAATTATTTTCTCACTGTTAATTTATCCTGCAATCATTTGAAACAAAAGAAAAATTCTATTTATACTCACATAACACACTAAATAAATTGTTTCTGTCAAATAAAGCCACAGGCCAAATGTCAAAAACATAAGACCCAGAGCCTGAAGAAAGAAAAAAAAAAAGGAAAATTAAGCATTATTGTTTTAATTAAAAACATAAACGAAAAATATTTTGAAGCTTCTAAATAAGAAAAAGAAAATGGATTTTTTACCAAGAAAATTCCATTAAAGACATTTAAGTAGTACTTCTGAATAATTTTTATTTTCATTCTGTTTTCAGTTTTGAATCACATCTGAAAATATAATTATATATTTAGTTCAATATGAAACAGATATAACTAAGCTTATCAATTACAATGGGATTTATTTTCTTCAGCTAATTTTTTACAAATTTAAACAGTCACTCCATACCTTGAACAGAAAAGTAGTATCAACAGTAGAACCATCAAGATGTGTCTGGTCTCAGTTGCCTCTGATGTTACACTGTACAACACCTATTTCTTTTTTTAGCTTTTTTTTTCTTAACTGCTAAAGACATTTGGAGACAGCATGCGTGTGGCAAGATTTATATTGCAGAGATGGTAAGAGATACATCATCTGGAATACACTTTTACTTATATATTTCAATATACTTAGTTTACTAATTATTAAAGATACCAGCGGAAATGACGAGACATAATCACAGTAATGACATAAGCTCTCATTTGTTTACGTGGCCCAATTCAATTTTTGCTGAAAATAGCAGCTACAGCCTAATTATTTCAGTGTGATTTATTATTTAGCACTCGGTTCTAAGCAAAGCCATAAGAGCTGTTGAACTGTGCTACCAACTGCCTTGTGCTAACCTAGGGTACCCTTTACACTTTTGAAGCAAATCTCCTAGTACTCTGCTTACTTTTTTCCTTTTTTTTTTTTTTTTAATCATGGAACGCAGCAGGATGTGAAAATTTCAGTTCCTTTCAAATGAAACTGAATCAAGAAATGCACTTCATCTGCCATCAACAGCAAGTCAATGGAAGGGCAAGCAGAGACCCTGCCCACAGCAGCTGCCCTGAAATACATACAAAGTGTGCATTAGACCCTGAGTACCATCAAAGAATCACCCTTGCAAATGCTTGCAAATGTCGACAAGACCAAAATGAAGTCACATGGGCATTCATATCTTGAGCATAGTTTAGCATATTTCAGTGGGAAAGACCTCTGGCACTGTAAACTCTTTGATGCAGGATCTCTCTTTGTATACATATATATCATAATTGTTATTATTATCATTACAGTACCATATCTTCTGTGCCTTTCAAGCTTTTTGCAGACAGAGTGACACTCATACCTGCCTCATGTTTCACCTGTCTTGCCTCTTCTCTAAACGCACTTCAGAATTTTAGTCTGCCTGGCTTTGTGGTACAAGCCAAGAGGAGTCTAAGAGCAGCAGTGTTACAAGATTTACTCTGCAATGGCAGCCAACTGCAGTTGTCCTACACTTCTCATGTGTTAAGCAGGCAAGCACACAAGCATGCACACACACATGAACGTAACCAGCACAGGCATAGTCTTCAGAAAGTATTTTCTAATGCAAAGGGATTTTTTTTGAAAGGAATTGTTCTTATCTTCTGTCAGAATTACTATGGATTGATTACAGTAAGAAGTTACATCTTCTGTTATTTGTAAAACAGAAAAAAAAAAAGGCAGAGATGAAACTTCTGCGGTCGAAAAATATCTTGCGTTACCAATCCATTTTACATACAAAACATACGTTACATATGTATCAAATTTGTTAATTAGAAGATTCAGCAAACACAAGCTTTGCCTGCCCAGTCAAGACCCTCATGCCTGGATTCTGAATATTCTTTTGCTGATATGTAGAATGAAGAAAGCTGTAAGATTCTCAAACTAGCTCCATAGTGGGTTTGGGTCAGTAAGACACTGTGTAAACTTACTGACTGTATTAGATCACTGGTCTTGCACTTTCCCAGAAGAAGATCCACTACTTTAAAGAGTAATAAAGCTGCATCAGAATTTTCAAAACCATCATGTGTTAAAACATTGGTGTGATGTGCTGTCCAAATAAAAACCCCTGAACAACATTTCACTTGAAAATTGGCATCTGCAATAGTTTCTGTTGGAATAACTGCAGTTTCTATGCTTTATATTGAGCCATTATAATAATAAGTCAGTTTATCTTCAATAATTAATCTGAAAAACAGAAATATTAACTTTATTTTTACATTTTACATTACATTGTTGCTTCACACTGAAAATCCCTATGAGCTCTGAATACTTCTATCTTACCTTAAAGAGAAAAATCTCATAATGATATGTCTCTTTCTGAAGTCCCACTTCACCACATCCTTACAACAAAGAAGTTTTATTCTGTTGATCAGCCCTGGCTTCCTGGTTACAGGCAACAGGCCTACAGAAAAAAATCTTTTTCATTGTCAAAGTTGTTTGCTAAAGGCATGACATAGTGCCTGTGGTCTTCAGTCACCATGATTACAACCTAACTTGCACTTACAAAACAAATAGTAAGTGCACAGTCACCTCAGTGCTTGAAGGCTTGACCACATTGAAAAGTTTGCTGGTTAAATAATTCTGTAATTATTTTTAACAGGAAATTTTAACAGGACATTTCAAATGGATGAGTTTCCATTGGTTTAAAATTTATATATCTTACTCATCCATAACACTAATGAGAAAATGGTAAACAGTTGCCCTTGAATCCAGTATTCTGAAGTTAACATCCACAAGCCTTTCAGAAAGGTCCTCAGATTATTTTAAATACAGTAAGTGGAAAAAAACCCTGCTATCATAGAATCATCATAAAATCATAGATTGGTTTGGGTTGGAAGGGACCTTAAAGATCATCTACTTCCAATGCCTCCTGCCATGGCCAGGGACACTGTCTGCTACACCAGGTTGCTCAAAGCCCCATCCAACCTGGCCTTGAACACTGCCAGGGATGGGGCAGCCACAGCTTCTTGGGGAATTCTGTTCCGATGTCTCACCACTCACCCAGTAAAGAACCCTTGGCAGATCCTTCCCATTGCTCACAAATGTGCCCATTTTCTATGTAAAACCTGTCTTTACCTTTCACCTCTTATTTTTCTGTTATATCTGTCTTTGCACCTCGGTATTCCTAATCTAACTTTGGGGACAGATGCATTCCCTAGAACACCATTACACACTAAAAGGATATTGTCTGCACCCTCCCTGCCCAATATGACTTTTGCTAGACTGAGCTGTGTGGAGTCTTTAGTTCCCTGACTGGGCATTTTCCACAGGTCCCAAAGACCTGTGTGTGGCTGATTGTAGCGAAGTATTTCTCATCTCCAGGCAGTTTATAAAGAAATAGCATTCAGAAGAGTTCAGAATCTTGCCTAATATTCTGCTGTTGCATTTTCAATCAGATTCTGAAGTGTTCATGCTCCAAATCTCAATTATTTTTGTATCTTGCAAAGTGAACATGGCATTTATTTGTCATTTAGATGGGTACCTACAGAACAAAATCAAGGGTATATACGTAAATTACATAAAGCTGGTTAATGAACAAACAAATGTAACAGGTAATACACCTTGCCCTGTGGCAGGCTGCTGGAGATCAGAACATGCTTTAGGTTCTCATGCACACTTCACACGTATTTCAGGGGCAGCTGCTGCAGGCAGGGTCTCCACTCGCCCTTCCATTGACAGAGCACCCACTTGCAATTAATGACAGATGATGCACATTTCTTGATTTAGTTTAATTTGAGAGGAATTAAACTTTTCACACCCTGTTACATTCTGAAAAACAAAACAAAACAAAACAAAACAAACCCAAACCAAAACCAGAACAACCCAAAATCAGAAAAAAAAAAAAAAAAAAAAGA
>JARCZZ010022204.1:0-14590 GCA_030323915.1 Brotogeris chrysoptera
CCAAGGAGGTCTCCTGGCCCTCCTGCAGCACTTCCTTCTAGTAGGGATGTATCGCTCCTGAGCTTGCAGCAGGTGATACTTGAATATCAACCAAAAGTCTTAACCATCCTTCTTTCAAATGAATATGTACTCAGAAGATCTACCTCAATACCAGTGCTCCAGACTACAGAAAAAAACAGCTGCTGAGTCAGAACAGCAATTTAATAGCTGAATCCTTGATACTGTAGAAATAAAAAAGATTAGTATCTGCTCTATAATTTTTAGAGCGGTCAAAAGCCACAACTGTTTGGCCTTGAGAAACAGTGCAACATCTGCATGACGTCTAAAATATCTACATAAATGTTTTGAAAATTCATACACAGGTGACCAATTTTTATGCTATTGTTAAACATATTCAAATAAAGGTAAGATTTAACCAATAATTAACATGTTAAACTCCATGAAACTTTTCTCCTCACACTCCCCAGTTCTGAAGTTCAAGTCACATACTGATGAGAGCCCTTCCACACATTTCCTCCAGTCTCTCATTTGTACAGCTGGAAATATAAAATGTGTAATTGCTATATGCTAATGAATATAAATAAACTCCACAGCACCTTGTAAGAGAACACACAAATACACTGCAAAAATTAGGAGCTACCAACTTATATGTAAGTATATCTACACTATTGCCTAGACGCTGAGTGCTCAACACCAAGACATGACTATTGGCTTCAGAGTGGATTCTTGAAATCAAAATATTTGATTTGTATCTAAAGACGGATTTCCCCTGGCTTACACCTATGTCTGTTCATTCATCTATTCTCTATCAAAAAAAAATCCAACCAATGAACCAACCAAAAAACCAAACCAAACCAAAAAACCCACAAAACCAAAACAAAGGAATAAAACCCTACACCACAAATGAAACACCTGTTAAAAAGACAAAACTCTAAGCATCTCCAAATCTTGCATTAAAAATATGCCACTCTTCTCATGCATTGTTTGCAACGCTGTTAAAACAAAAGCATATTTTTCAGTGTTGCCTTAATCTTTTCTTCCTACACGACTTCTGCCAAGGGGCTTATAAACAACATCCAATACTCATCATAGTATCAAAGGATGAATTTAAATGGCTCTAAATGGGAAGTGCAGAAAGAAACATCCCTGTCATTGTGTCTCTTGGACTGGAAAACTTGCTTTCAGAACACTGCAAGACTATTTCTTAGCACTGGAGTAAGAATTTGAACCAGCAGGCTACAATGGCTTAGCACACATAAACCTGAATATTACTCTAGTGAGGAAAAGAAGTATGGGCCAGTTATTGCATTCTTTGGAGACAATGTGATTTTCAGAACTACAGGAAATCCTTTTCTCATGTGCTTTCTAGTACTGGCTAAGTATATAAATGAAATTTGCTATACAAATAGTACAGAACAATTAAAAGGGCCTATTGCTTTAGAAAAGAGAGAAATGTAAAATACGATTTTAAAAAGGCATTTTAAATATTAAGCAGACTTTGTGTTAATTTATGCATTAGAAATAACACATACTTTATCTAAGTAGCATCGCATCTACTCCTACACAGATGGACAGGGTAACTTTGTCTCTGCTTCATTTTGCATCATTTTAAACACTATTTTCAAAATTCATGTAATTCATATGCTATTAGAGAACCTGAACAAAGCTAAATACCAAAATAATTAAAAAAGGATGCAAATAAATTGAAAGAAGTAGATACAAGATGAAAAATACTATATAAACACAGAGTCTAATTGTGGTATCCTGAGCACTCAGATGATCCCACTTGAGTACAGAATAAGAATCTGCTGTACCCTGAAGGACTTGAATCTAACCATTGTCAGAGCATTTGTCATGCATATAGTGTGTGGTTTGTTAAATAGAAACAAGCACAGGAAGCCAATTTGTTCTGCAGTCAGGCCCCAAGAGAGAAAAGAAACTGCCTATTGAAACATTTGCAGATACTTTCTGAATAAACACACACAGCACTTAAATATTTCAGCTAGTCCAACTATCACACAATTATGCTATATCATGCAGACATATGAGACAGGAAGTGCTGAAATAGTCACATGCACAGACTGAAAATATTACTCCTTTATATTCACTGGATCTTCTAGGATGCACCTTAAAAGCCACAAAATAGACTAGTCTCAACTTAATATCTTATTGCTTATTGGCAAAGCCAGTGATTGTGTCCCATTCCTAGCTTGAAAGAGCAAAGTGAAAAAGCACAAAAATCACACTAGTGTTCCAAGTATCTGGCACACTCCCTGCTCTCCCACAACAGTAAGGGTCATTTGGCTTCTGCTCTTGAAATCACAACAGAAGTGAGCCATCCCAAGTACTCAGAGCTTTTGGGCATCATCATCTTCACTACCTATGAGCCCAAATAAATTTGTTTCTTTACAGTAGATGGTGGAGGAAAGCAAAATGTGGACAAATAACACGTGGGTGCATGCTGTCAGAGGGAAATACCAGAAAGCATCCCTCAGCTGTAAGGCTGACCTTTGCACTCCTTGGCATTGCCACGGCATCTCTACTTGCTATGTAGGAGAAAAGGCAACCAATGGTGTTTATGTTCTACTGGCAATTGCAAGAACATACCTAAATTCTTGATGACCTACCTGCTGGTAGCCTAGATTTACTGGCTTCCTGAAGATCAGGAGGAGTGGCTTCCCTGCAATATTTTGTTCTAGGAGGGCAGAAGAAACCACCCAAGTCGCACTGCTTTCTCAGCCTGTCTTTCCCCTTGAAACTTGCAAAGCCAACAACTGCTGTAAAACACCTTGGGAAAGCAGAGACAAGGACACAGACTGCCATAGCTAGATAAAACCTGGGGAACTCGGTCCCATACAGATACTTCACTAAAAAAAAAAACTGAGGGGGGTCGGCAACTTGCACAGAATTCTGTAATACAGAGTTCAACTGCATCGTTTTCTAGGGGAGACAATAATTTTGGGGTGGAGGATGTTCTTCTACTGCCAACAGGTTAACCAGCTCCAGCTCTACCTACACACTTCATCACAACAACAGATCTATAAACCTTTACATGGAAAAACCTCAGGCAATAAGTGCATTTCCAGTTGCAGCTCCATTTCAAATAACTGTGTGAGATAAGAGAGTGGGAAGAGGAATGATGTAGTTAAAAGGATTGGTACAATTCAAGGCAATATAAAGCATCTTCTTGAGCAGCTGTATCACATATGGATATAATTCCTTGCTAATAAACAAAAGAGAGAAAAGATTTGTGAAGGCACTGCAGGTCTACTTACCAAAGTGAAGAGACTCAAAGCTTCTGCAGAAGCTGATAGGCATCATGAATAGGAAATGTACCTAAAAATCGTTTACACAGAAATATATTATAATTTCAGTTAAAGAACTAGATAAAATTTGCAATGCTCATTAGCTAAATTTTAATGCAGGCTGATTCAATTTGATCTGGCATTACAAGAGATAATGGAAGCACTAATGTTCCATCTACATAAAAATTGCTTCTGGCCAAACTTTCTTTTGTTTCCTTTAAAATACATTTAACATCAAAGAGAACAACTTAATCAGATGACACAGCAGGATTTATTATGGTAAACTGCCTTAACCTTCTTCAATATTTTAGATTAAAGAAGTGGCAGCCTTGGTTGGCCCCTATTTTAACAATTTTCCATTTAAATTGTCATCATATCTTGCAAATTGAATCTATTCTTTGGCTCTTCAGACTCTCTCATCACTATTTCTCTTCTTCCACCTCAGCTAAAAAGGCCTACAGCCAACTCCATACATTTGCACATGAACACAACCATCCTGACTCTATTAAAAGCACCTTCTATGAAGCACTCCTCGATTTCAGCTATTAGTGCTGCTGAGCTGTTTTTCTTGCAGAGTAATTCAAAAATGCACTATTTATCTCACACTTCTTCAAGCTTTGTGTTACTTGCTTCCTACTCACTTCAGAATTGAAATCACCTATGAACTCTGCTCATCTGCATTCATTTTCTTCATTAAACCATGATCAGTTTTTCTTGTCATCAGAGTTTCATTAGGAGTCACAAAATGCAACTATCAGCCCTGGTTCCTAACATGAAACAGTTATCTTTTTACCCAGTTGGGTCTCTTAAGTTCAGACCAACATGGCCCCATGCAATAAGGACAGCACAGCCTATGCAGTCAAGGGACACTGGCTGAGAGGAGATTCCTGCTCCTTGAATATTTAGCTATTTAGAGGGGGATGATAAGGTCTGTACAAACTAGAAAGAAGCACCTCTGTCCCGAACATTGCAGGACATATTCGAAGACTTGTTTCCCTTTGTTGGTTTATACTTCCATCCTTATACTGTTGGTGTACTGTCAAAGTACTTTTGATGTAGTTTGTAAAGCAGCATTATGTTTTAATTGAAAATAAAACCACAATAGGAGATAATAAAAAAAAAAAAACCCAGCACTCCCCCTCCCTCTTACTCTTTAAGCAAAAAAAAAAAAAACCCAAACAAACAAAAAGCCCCAAACAAAACAAAACAAACCCCATATGGACCCTCAAGAATTCAAATTCATTTACAGCTTTGGCCAGTACTGCCTGGATTATTTTTATTGAATGCTGTACACACTCAGAATACAAAACATCATATTTTTTCTATTGAATTCCTCCTCTTTATAGATTTCTGCCAGCAGTACTTTGATTACACTGACCCGTATTAAATAGCACCTTAGAAATGGTGGAATTTTGAGTTAAAAGAAGAGGAAAAGAACAATTGTCAAAACCAGGAAAATACCAAGAATGTATATTAAATCTTTTGAAATGCACGCACACGCACACACACACAAAAATCTAGAACTGAGAATTTCATTATTCAGTATCAGTTGAGACACTTACTAATGTACTTTTTACAATCAAGTACTTAGATGGAGTGTTCTGCTGCCAAGTATAAAAATAAGAAAATCATTATATTAATCCTTGTGCAGTTGCTCATAGCAGTTGAGAGGCAATCTGCTAGAAGAAAACTGGGTATCTAAGAAAAATTGTTATCTAATTATTCACAAAAGATATGTCAAGTATAATTAGTGCAAAACATTTCTACCCCATGTTGAATCTATAAATAGACTATAAAAATTACTATTAAAAAAAAACCCTAAAAAATCACATATTACCAGGCGAGAGATCCCTGTGCATAGAATCCCATGTAAACAAAGCTGATGAAAGTAAAATGTATAAATTGTATAAACTGAATGCAAATTCTAAAAGGAAAAGTACCTAAAATTCACATAATCCTGTATTTTTCAATATATACCTTTTAAATATCTTCCATCCTTAGTTTAGCTGGTTAGCTGTATTCATCTTTCGACTGGAAATATGGTAAAATCTCTTCCACTTCAATTGCAAAATCCTGTCAGATTTTGCCTTGAGAAAACAAGAGTCAAGATGTTCCCCTTAATAAGAACAGCTCATGTGTTACAATGCACTTTATCTCCACAAGGTTAGAAGCGTGAAGATTCTTATTGCAAACGGGAAGCACTACAAATCAGCTACTTGATTTGTTCTGAACATCAAGCATCAAGATAACCAGTTTCATTTTTCACATGAAGGATGTCCCTGATTCTTTCCATTCTGTACTAAATGAAAATCCTTGCATCACAGTAAAAAAAATTTTTTTGCATCTTACATAGCTCTGTTCATGGCTACAGAACATTCAGCCATTAGTCATAGCACAAAGCAACATTTCAAAGTATTAAATTCCTATTAGTTCTTCACTGTTATTGATTTTAACTAATTTAGATAAATCTTGATATAATTTCCTTACAAAATCTGAAGCAACATACTTAATGTGCAAATCAAGATTTAAGGATTATAATAAAGCTTATTAAAACAACAATGAAATGCAAGTTAATTTGAAAAAACATGCATAAATGTACGCAAATATACATGAAGACATCATGAATAAAACAATAAAAAATAATTCACAGCTTAATGAGTATCAAACATTTAGCACAATTTTGTTTCCATCTTAAAAAATGAATTCTCTTTGCAGTGTTCAGCACATTAATCACATCTTCTGTAATACATAAAGAATACCAAGATTATCAACAGTCACATACACTTTGAAATTAGGGGACACATGTATTGACTTGAGGTTTGTTCCGTTTGTGTAGAAGGTCTGTAAGGATTCTCCAGTATTTACATTCCACCACTATAAAAAAAAAAAGTAAGAACACACTTTCAGTTCATTGAAGGATGCTTAGGATAAATTCTATCAACAGGCTTCGCATGGCAAGCCCAGATGACTGCTTCTCCCAAGAAGGTAGAATCAGAAATTAAACCCAAGCAATCTTCAGTAGAAAACATTTAGGACCAGTTAGTAGAGGTGTAAGATTTTCAGATAAAAATAAACTTCAAAAAGACTGAAGCTGTTCAATTTCAAGAAAGCATACAAACCAGTAAATTCAGGTACTGTCTCTTGCCGCATCACAAAATGCAAACAATAGACTTAAACTGTGACATGTGCAAAATTCAAAAAATTATGCATTTTTATATAACCAAATGAATATATGAAACACATTGCCAGACAATATAACTGAAACTATGGTTGGATTAAGGAACTTGGCTGGATTCACAACAGGATCAATTATGTACACATTTGAAACCATTTACAATTTTGTTAGCAAGACAGACTTTTTTTCCAGTGATATCTGTATTTTCTTTTGGTTTCCTTTTTTTTTTTTAGGCTCTACAGTAAGCACCAATAACAACGATACAGAGAAACCTTCCATCATCAGTTTACCCCACGAATGTAGACTGAAATCTGAAATTTCAGATTTCTTGGAAAAACTGAAAACCAATGCAAAATGGAACCAAATGCAATCCAGCACAATGCTTTTACCTGACTGTTCCAATGTCCTCTACTCCTGCAAAATTTGAGTGCAGTAGCAAAATATCGAAACAGATTACCTTAAGCTTTGATCATCTATAAAAGCAAGGGGTCTTACTACTTATTAGCTTACTCACCTCAAGAAATATGTAACACTACAGTTGTGTGCATAATATAGATTTACAACTACACAGCGATAATAATATAAAAATAATATAAAAACCTTAAGCTAATTAGTATTGAATATATGGAGGTCAAAACCAAACTCCAAGTCTAAGTCTAAATTTGTATGAGACCTTTTCAGGGCAGTTTCAGATTTCAGAAGAAAAGTGGAAACAGCTTAACAGTCATGAAAATGGAACAGCTTTGTGTTAAGTGAAACATCTCAGGTTTCTTTCTTTGAATTAGTCTGCATTTTCCTTTAGAATTATCAGAATATTGCCATTTAATTAGGCATGTTAGGATATTTTATTATTTAAAGGCTTACCTTAAGATAGCCTCCAGAGGACACAAGCATTTTACTGTCAGGTGAAAATGAGAGGTCTGTTACCCAACCACCATGTGTTGGCTCTCCTTCGTCTACAGTAACTGTGGAGCAGAAGTGAACTAATGCACCTGTTAACATGTCCCAGATCTAAAAGAAAGGGAAGATTATGGGTATAAGTAAACCTAAGGGGGGAGAACGGGAGAAATCTCAAGTAAGGAAAGCTGAAATGTATTTTTCTATATTAGAGAACAAAAACATTGCAAATAAGTATTCTACTTGAAGTGACAGAATAACCGAAAGAAATGAATTCTTCTCTTGGAACTGTAATGTATATGGAGGATTTGATCATGCACGCAATTCACAGTAGAATTATTGGTAAATTATGTGAATCAATTCCTCAGCATTCACAGAACATAAATCTATCAATACCATTACAAACTAGTATCTCATGTGGCAAACTTTGCTATTTTTGACTCCCCAATGTTCACTACAATGCTAACAAATTAGACAAACTCTGAAAACTTTTCTGTCTGAACTATCAACTGAATTGCAAAATAAACAGCAAGATCGAAGCAATACCCTTATTTCTCCTTTGTCATCTCCAGTGGCCAATAATTTGTTATTACGAGAGAAAGTACAGCACCGCACACAGGCTTCATGACCTTTCAGCTCATGAAGAACAGATGAACTTTGAAAGCTCCATATCTAAATGGAAAACATTACAGAAAAGTGAAAAACATAGTTCAAAACCATTAGTATTCAACTGTACTTAAGATTATTTTTATATATGTGCATACATGTGTGTGCATTTATGTATGTATTTTATTGTAGTCTTTTATCATCTGAATCACACAAGAAGGAATTTACTACTAATTACTGAGCCACATGCAAGTATATTTCTTAACCTTGGAATATACTCTTTAATCAAACTGAGCCATTTACAAGAAAGTTTCAAGCTGCTCATAGAAAAAGAATTAATCAGTTTAAAGCTAGATTTCAGAAAATATAACAGGACACTTTAAAAATCTAATGGGGCAGCCCCAGAATATTAAACAGTTCACGTTTTGCACCTTGCTTCCAAACAGGAATACCAGAACCTATGGACAGCACTTTCACTGGAAGTTCCAGAAATTTTTCTTAGTTTAGGTTTCCGAATTAAGAATGTTACGATATTGATAAATCAATACAGAGAACTAAACAAAGTGTTCTCCGCAACCTTGTGTGCTAAATGTGCATTTTATTTGTACAAAAGTCACCAGGACAGCCTTAAGTTACATCCAAGATGAATACTGAAATGACTGCTATAGCTTTAGATATATGTTCACAGACGCAGGAAATTTAATACTAAAAAGACAACAGGATAGCTTAAATAATCACTAGTCACCTCAGAATAAAAGAAAATACAGCATACATCTCAGGACAAATAAACCATCATTTTTATCTGTGTACAGAAAGTAACCAACCTTTGCAGTTTTGTCAGCAGAAGTAGATGAAAATTTACTACCATCAGGTGAAACAGCACAGGAAAGAACAGTACCTCCATGGCAAGCAAAATCTTTTTCTGTGTTGCCAGTAGTGATATTCCAAACCTAACAAATATACAAGAAAACAGGTTACTTCCGTAACACTGTAAAAAGGTTAACATACCTGCATCTTACACAAGAATATATAAGAGATAAACTCAGCTACATAGTTCAAATGCAGCAAATATTTTGTTGTACTCATTAGGACACTTAAAATACAAGACTTTAAACCTTACCAGAAACAGAAAATGCAAAATTGTGTCCTAAAAAGTCACCTCAGACTTTATAATCAATTCAGTAAGATGTGTGGCAACACAAAGTGCAAGAATACCAAACGTTAGAAAAGACAGTGAAATATATTGTATGTGATTTGTCAATTCACAGCCTTTTATTTACCTTAACGGTTCCATCAAATGACCAAGAAAGGAGTTTTGAATTTTCCAGAAGTCTAAAATCCTTGACTGCTTCCTTGTGCCCTCTTAGAAACACACATTCATCCAACTGCCAATTCCATACCTAATCATAAAGATGGAATACTTAAAAAAAAAAACCCAAAAATTTTAATGGCAAAGATGAGAAGAATTAACTAATTGCCTTTCAAGTCACAGGAATAATAAAAAGTTCTTATGGAGGCGGCAACTAATTAAAAGGTTAGATATTGAAGGTATCCATAGGAGAGATGCTGAAGATTGAATATTAAATACTATGGCATACTCAATCTATGAGAAAGTTCCCTATAATAAACACAATCTGATTCTCAAAGTGAATTTGATGCTTAAAATTTACTGGCAATTTAAAAATTAAAAGCAAACCAATTGGCATCCCAGAAGTTTGGCGTTTTAAACGTTCAATTATTGCAACAGACTTCCACCATCTGACAAACCTCATATTTTCCATACTTATATTAACTTTATCTTTTTAAAGTGTATTTTTAATGAAATGCCATTTTGCTTTTAATTTTCTTAATAAAATGACACATTTTTAATTCAACTATTCACTGACAACTGAATAAGTCCTTGCAGTTTATTTTACAGAAGCTATTAAGCATCAATTTAAATTCCAGTGATTTTATAGTTTTCAAATTAATGGGTTTTCTGTATCAAGGTTCAAAAAGCAAAGGTGCTGAGACAATGCTGGAGGCTTAACTGAGGAGCTGTCCACTAGAGGGAGCGGATGACCCAGAGGAAAAGCAACCTATGTTAGACCTGACAGAAGGATCCCGAAGTCGATAAACTGATGAGCGGTCTGTACTGCTTAATTGACCACAGCTAGGGCACTCAAGCTAGTTTCAGATCGGATGTTGCTTAGGCTGCATGTATATCAGCAAGTAGAGAAAACACTGGCGCTGGAACGGATTTGGTAAGCAAAACAGTGCTGAAAACCAGCACCCACATGTGTTTTGGAGATTTTACTTAAAACAGCTCAAATTTGGCTGCGCACTGAATGCTCAATAGTGTCTGGAGCATGTGCTCTAGGTGTAGGAATTCTTTCAGTATGCCTGTAACTGCTCTGAAGTGCAAACTAAAGCACAGTATGTGTGAACGACCAGAACATTCATTTCAGAAGTGCAACCCAGAGGGGAGCTAAAATGCTAACATAGACACCCCAGAATGCTTCACCAGTACCTGTCTACCCTGCTGAGAGGCAGAGCTGATTAATTTGAGACTGCATTAGTGCAACCATTCTGTTTCTAGTTAGTATCTGTATTCAGCACTGGGCTGGACTAGGTGAACACACTAAACTGCTCAGAGACAGGTCTTCATACCTCCTTCAGTGCAAACAACCCAACTGACAGACCTACCATGTATAGCCAGCTCTGGGTCTCATCCCAGATCATTTACTCATGCAAGCAGAACTGTGCTGAGTAACCTTTGAAAACTAATGTTCCTTTCCCCATCTTATAGGAGTTGGTGCCTTTCTGTCATCCACAGGATTAAAAATAGATATTGTGTAATACTCATTATCACTTAAGGTATAAATAGAGGCTGCAGTTTCTACAGCCTTTGCTGCAAGATGAAGCAATAGAGAATACAGTAGTCATTTACTAAGTTTACATTATCTACAGTGTACAAGATCTTTTTAAATAAATTGTAAATTACAACTTTATCTTTTTAAATATCTTCCAAACCTGTATAACTGAATCATGAGCACTTGAAATGAGAGTCTGATAATCAGATGTAAATTGACAATGCTGCACGGATATCTTGTATGCATCCCGGGACTTCAGAACTTTCCCATCCAACAACTGTAATACCTTTAGAATGAAGAATGCAATAACTATACTTATTTTACATACTTGAGGAAAAGGAACAAAAGAACATCAAATTATTTTTTAAATAACACAGGATTGTGAAGACGTGATTCTCAGTCAATGGTCTGGAACAACAACAAATTAGCTTAGTCTTTGGTAAAACGAAATTCAGAGCTACATTATTAGCACTACCGTTAAATTACTGTCATTTAGACATGGCTCACAAATGTAAAAACTTTGAAGTACTATGTTGAAGACTGTTATTGTACAAAGTTATTTAAGTGATATCTCTTTAAAAAATAAAAAGCACCAAGAAGGCCGTTCTCCTTTTTAAAATCAATTTAGGATGTAATACCTTTATTGTTCCACTCTCCTGTCCAAAAGCTGCAAATTTAAGATCTTCACTTAAGCAACAGCAGGAAATGGGGGATTCTTGAGCTGCTGTCTGTGTAACAACACTGTCTGTATTTCCATTGATAAGCTGCAAAATAGGAAGTTATCACAATACCTTTAAATTCAAACTTAATTAAAATATAGAGCTAAGAATGTTAAAGAGAACAGTGTGCCAGCTTCAAACTTTGAATTATAAAGACCAGTTATTTTCATAAACCAGTTGCTTTGAAGGTTAGTGCAACTATCTTCATAGAATGCTCTCTGAACTGGACAAGTTTGCAAGAGGAAATTCATCTCAATATTAGAAGGCTTTTTAAAGTTTGTCTGACTAGAGGAAACAAAATACTACTCCCAAATTTCAAAAGCCATATAGTGAGCTCCACACTCAAATTTATTTACCTTGCCAGCCAGATTATACAACACATGCCAAATGGAGCATAAAATCCTTTAAGTGCATCCTCTAAGCATGACTTTAAAATTACTAGCACATATAATACACCAAATCTCAACTCAGTATCACCCCCAAATCAATTCCCAATGGGCGGAAGGAGGGAGAAGAGAGAAGTCTTTAGAATACAATGATTTCCAAAGGTTAAATTTAGAAAGCTACCAGTGTGAAGTGTTTAAAAACTAACATACTGTAAATCAAAAGGTGACTAGAACCCCAATTCAGAGAGATTACAAATTACAAAGGGAAAAGCACCACAAGGGAAAAGCACCACAACTGCAAGAAAGGAATGCTTTTAGAGATGTGATAGCAGAGACATATTGTTGAACTACAGTACACATGCTTAACCACAATTTGTCTTTTCAGCCAATTTCTTTTCTTGTGCAAGGGTAAAAAAAAATAAAATCTATTCTCTTTCTAGAGTGGAGTCTTCTCTCATGACTATATTGCTAAAGGATGTCAGAATATTGTATTTAGGGTAGAAAATCTAAGCACCGTTTCCTCTAGGAAATAGTCCAAGTAAAGTTACAACAGAAATATACTAATCACAAACAAACAGATCAGGTCTACTAAATTCAAATGACAGCCAGACTACAACATTACATAGTAGTTGCTACAGATTTTACAATTCAGGACCCCAAGCTCTCCTAAGGCTACTGGCAGACTTGGGCTCACATCTTTCATTCCCCCAATTTGAGATGATTGATCCAGCTATCATACAGTAGTTCTGAGCATCATGTACATGTGCTGTGTTACACCTGGTCTATACATGCTGCACACATTACATATTGCTGCGTACATCTGAGCCACCCGCAGGGTCCACAGCTTCCCTAGTCATGAAAACAGCTCTGTCACTCTGTATCTAGCTTCAGTTTCAACATCTGTGTGGAAATTTCCCCTCAAACTTCACTTTTTGCTTACTAAACAAGGCAGAGTTTCTAGATAAAAAAATGCTATCATACATTAGGAATTATTTGCTACAAATTCAAGTGCTGATAGCCACGAACAAGCAGTACTTTCACTGCTTCCTCTATTTCCTACTGACATTTGCAGATAAAATTCAAATGTATTAACATATTGAGAAATACAGCTTACTTGTAAATGCTTCTGATTGTAAATTGCCAAAATCATCACTTCATCATTGTGAAATACAACATCTAGTTCACTTTTTAGCACAGCATCAGAAGACTTGCACACCTTCTTTGTTTCCCAAATCTGTTGAAGAAAAAGTATTTCATTAACTTTATTAAAGGACAAAATACAAAACGTGCTGAGTAAGACTACTTGTAAATCAAAGACTTATAAACTTACAAGTAACACTGATTTTTAAAATTAGTGGAAATTATGCTTGTGTTATTTTCATTTACTAGGGAAGGTTGGGCAATTACTACAGTGATTCCAATGGATGAAACAGAACTAATTTTTTCCAGGATGACCAGCTGACTCCCCTGTGTTTCGAGTCTATAGCTACAAAGTCTACAATTTTCTAATCCAAAGCAGAATTTTAAGATCCAATTACAAAAAAATACCAAGTAGAGGTTTCTATACTTCAACTGCTTCCAAAATTTAAAGAATGTAAGTGTTCACTTGGGAGAAAAAGAAAGGTTACTTTTGTAAACTACATTTCTGCTTTCACAGGTTTTAATGACGCATTACAGTTATAGAAAACTATCCTATTGACATGCAAATACATTGAACAATGAAAGCAACTTCAAGTCTGCTAGGATCCTTAAAAAACTTCACAATTACTTATTTAGATAATATCTAAAACAAAATAGAAGGTTACAATTATTCTTGAATGGCTACTGGACTTTCAGTAAAATAAAAAAAAATAAAATGAAAAAAATTAAAAATAAAATAAAAAAAACAAAATCCCTTAAGTGCATCCTCTAAGCATGACTTTAAAATTAAAAAATTAAAATAAAAAAATAAATAAAATAAAAAACTAAAAAATCCCATTGATACACAGTAAATTTAGATAAATAGTAAACAAAAAAAAAACCAAAACACTCATTTGACTGTATATCTAAATAATTTTATAACAAATATCTAAATTTATATTGGCTATAAGTAAACATAAATACCAAATACATAATATCAATATATTATGTATATATTATATGTGACATTCTTATAAAAAAACAACTCTGTAAATGAGTAATTTGATAATATAAATTCACATTTTTCATAATAGAAAGATGACATCTTACACGTATTGTCTGGTCATCAGATGATGTCAGAAATAAAGATCCATCTGGAGAAAATGTCACACAATGAACCCAGCTCATGTGTCCCCTGCAATATGCCACTTTTGATAAAGATTTAATATTCCATAACTACAATAAAAATATGAAAGAAGAGTTCAAATGGATTTGGAATGCATATTACAGGAAAACAGTGCAAAAGAAGAAGCAGCATACTTGATTACTATTTTTCTAGTATATTTTTACTTCTCATTCTGAAGTCAGATGTAATGAACTGTGCCTGCTTATCCCATTTCAGGTCTTGTGAGACCTCGCTTGGAGTATTGTGTGCAGTTCTGGTGTCCTCAACCTAAAAAGGACATGGAACTGTTGGAACAAGTGCAGAGGAGGGCCACGAGGATGATCAGGGGACTGGAGCACCTCCCGT
>JARCZZ010022205.1:0-13223 GCA_030323915.1 Brotogeris chrysoptera
GGCCCCAAAATCAAAAACACAGCGCTGCACCAACTACCAAGAAGGAGAAAAAACAACTGCTGCTGCTGAACCCATGACACCAATGAATGAATAGCAGTTACTGGTTGAATTCAAACCAGTGCTGTAACAAATAGTATTCATAAACAAGAAGAGTTTTCACAAGAAAGGTGGAGATACCCAGTGACCCAGAGGGCAGCCTCTTGAGTTTAAACGTTTTATAACTGAGGTGAATGGAAATACATGTGTGTCTGAGCACATTCTCCTCTCCAGGCTTGTGTCTGGGGATGCCGAGGGGCTGTGTGACGGGGACAGTAGCTCAAGTGGCAGTGGAGTCATGGCACCAGCAGTCATGGCACCAACCTCGCGCGAGCATCTGCTGTGCACATTGCACTGATGGTGCCACGCTGACTTGCATGAGCCTGCCTGCGTCATGCAGCAGCAGACTGGCCAAGTGGAAGATTTTAGTGACATCTAAATGGTGGATGTAAGTACCTCAACATCTTTGCTGATGTGTTTGCAAAGCCAAATACAAAAGCTAAATTGTGTATTATATGGCAGTATGGGTAAGATAAAGGAATCACTAGTTGATGTAATACGGATCCTGGTTTATTACAAGTTTATTACAATAGCTCCTTTTGTCTGGGAAATAGTTAAGGCAAAGTAGATCAGTAGTTCTGAGTCCAGTATTTCACCAGCATTCAACAACAGTTGCTGTCCTCAGAAGCTTTTAAATATATCAAAAGCCCACAGAGCACAAGCCTAGCAGATAAGGCTTGCTTGAACTGAAGCAGGCTAAGGAGGATGTTGACATTTCTGTTTCCCAGATGATGATGCACATTGCAAGTCAAATGAGCACAGGGAACTGCCCAGTGCACTCACCAGAGCTCAAAGCAGATGTCCCACCAGTGTTTGCTAAGAGCTTCTTTTACAGCTCTCCCCAGTTTGCTTCCCCTGACAAAGCCAGCCATTCGGGATTAAAAGCTTTTAGTCCAGACCCAAACTCTGCTGCACCATGAAGCCTCTGCTTGCGAGTGATGCTCATTGAAGCTGTCACAGAAGCAATTGCTATAATTAAGAATTTGCAACATTCCATGAATTTTTCCAACTGGTTTAGGGATCCTTCACCAGCTGTTAGTGTATGGCTGCCATCCCTCACAGGGCAGGAGCCCCCACCTCAGCCATGAGGCTGGGGTCAGTCCCAGTGCCCAGGATGGTGGGTGCCCGGGCTGATGCCGGTGGTGTGGTCTGTGGTGCAAATCTCACCTCACTGCTGTTGTTCAGCCAGTACAGACATGGAGGGCGGGGGGAGAAAGGCAGAAGTGGCTTGAAGTTACAGAAGTAACTAACTGCAGGGGAGAGCCACGGAAGAGGTTTAGTGTAAACAAAAATCCAGGCCATCGTAAATGGCTCAGCGTCCTGCAAGGAGTGTTCTAGAGAACAAATGTGTGCTTTTGTTAAATACTTGAGAAGAAAAATGTACAAAGCTTTTTCTTCTGGAAACTCTACCTCTACAAACCCCAGGAAGATCGCAGCATACAGAAGTTATCTTTGGAATATTTGCTCTTTCTCTAATGCTTAAGGACGCACAACATCCTTTATTTCATAGTGCTTTAATTTCTAGTTTGATTAAAAATAAAGTATTACTTTAAATGAAGACAAAATGAGACTTGAGTTATTAAATTGAGTTCTTTCTTGGGTTACTGAATTGACAATGTTCACTCTGGCAACACCAAGCTCTTCCATAAAAGCCCGAATTCCGCTGCTGTTTGGAAGGATTTCGTGCCGTTAACCGGCGCTTCTGTTAAACCAAACCCAGTGATTTCTATCCAGCTGCTGCTGTTTTATCACCGTTTGCACTCACGGTGCAACTCCTGCTGGGCCGTTACGGGATTTCTGGGCGGAAAGGTGTTCCCAGCCGCAGGGCGAGTTCCCCAGGCCGGGAGGAGGCTCCCCGGTGCCCGGGAGGACCCGTCCGGGGCTGCCGGCGCCGCTCGGGGCGAGCTCCGTGGAGCTGGTCCGAGGGGCGGGAGCCCTCCGGCCCCTTTGCCAATGGCTGCGGGGGGGTGGCTCTGGACGTTCCCACTCGGTTACAGGATGGAAATTCCGGGCCTCCCCGGGGAGGGAGCTCGGGCTCCGCGCTCTGAAAGGCTCATTTATCCCCGCGCTGCCGCTCGGAGCGGCGGACACGGCCCCTGCGCCGCAGCCCCCGGCCCCAGCACCGCGGCCCCGGCCCTCACCATGCCCCGCGCCCCGGGCGCCGCCGCCCCGGTGCTGCTGCTGCTGGCGCTGCTGCTGGCGGCCGCCCCGCCGCCCGGCGGCTCGGAGAGCCCTAAGGGGAAGCACAAGGCGCTGCGGCAGCGGGAGGTGGTGGACATGGTGAGAGCGGCGGGGTCGGGGCGGCGGGGGCTGGGGACCGTGGAGCCGCTCGGCTCTTTCATTGGAAAAGTTGGGGAGAAAAGGGAAAATCAGCGGTTTTCGGAAAACCTGTCCGCCGCTGCGGGCCGAGCGCCGCCGGGGCCCCGCGCTGCTTGGATTCTCTCTTGGGTTCTGTCTCGGGTTGTTTTTTATTACGCCCTGGTTGTGCCGAATGGGGAAGGTGCTGAGGAAGGGTTGGACGGGCTTTGATAGAAACCGCTGGTTTGCGGCGGGTGGGTGCGTGTCTTCCCTTCGTGTTTACAGAGCCTGCGGCTGAAGCCGGGGGGGGGCTCGCGGCCGTGGCGGGAGCCCGCAGTCCCTGCACGTCGGTGGTGATGTTGTTCAGATCCCAAAGGGCCAGTGGATAATAAACGACAAAGAGAGAAATCAGAAGACTGCTCTTTAACAGCCGTTAGTTACTGCAAAAGCCGCATCTGCACGCTTACCGACCCCCCTTTGCCTCGGCGTGGTGTTGATGCATTATCCCCTTTGGCACCTGGGACTGCCCTTCCATTGCAACTAGAAACCTGGATGCACAGGGACTATCCTGTCTCAGGGACAGAAGAAAGAAGGGAGATTTTCCAGTCTTTGGAATGCAGAAAGCAGATGTGAAGCTATTTCTGTGAGTGGCTGGACTGCCGTTCACCTCCTATAGAAAAGCAGTGACAGGGCCATTTCTGCTATCATCTCCAGAGAGAACCCTTGAAGTGGTGTGCTGGAAGCGCCACTGGTACAAAGCTCCTTCACTTTCACACCGCCTTATTACCCTTTCACTTTAATTGTGGAAATTGAATTGCATTGAGAATAATGAGTCTGCATACATAGATTGTGTTGGAGCAGTGGTTTAGGATCCTCCATTCCTCTTGCATTGCTCCGTGCTTTTGGGTGCCACAGAGTAAGCAGCAAAGCTAAAGCCCTTCAGGGCAGCATGAAGGTGTGCCACAGAGGGGATGCTGCCTTCAGTGGACATTTTAAAAGATGCTTTATGCATTTCCAGCATAAGAAAGCAGGAGGCCTGAGCCTCATCTGCCCACAGCTCTCCCCGGTTTCCACATCCTTGGCATTTCTGTGGTGAGTAACCACATGTGAAAAGCCAGAGCCAGTCACTGTTACAAGTAGCATCCAATGGAAAAAGAGCAGCAAAAGCAGATAACCAGTGCTGTGTGAAACAAAAATGTCTTTGCATTATTCACATGGTCTCTGAGTCAGTGTGTGCTTTGCCCAGCAGCCTGCTCTCCAGCTAACAACTTCTAGATGTGTCCTTCTTGATTATAGCATCCCACTGTTTCCACTGCCGTTTGTCAACAGTGTTTTCTTTGGTGAAGGTCCTAAGGGAATGCCAGCATCCATTAGTCCAACTCTCACCTCCCTGCTTACTAGACCTCTTCATACAGTCACTCATTTTATTTGTAGTGGCTCCAGCTGAGGCTGGGATGCCCATGATGCTTTTTGCATGAAAGCCCTGTAAAAGGAACAACCCCAGAAGAATAAAGTTGATCAGTTTGACAAAGGACAGAGGGCAGGGGCTGTAGCTTACAGCTCCTGTGGTTCAGTAGGGATATGGCTTGCAGGAGGGGGAATAGTTGGCATAGTCATTTCTTTTTGAAACGTGTAGGGATTAGGTGGTTTAAAATGTATGAAGAGAAAGAGGAGTGAGAAAGGTCAAGAGCAGACCTTGGGATGAAGACCCTCATCCTCTTGGGATGAAGAGGAAGCAGTCAGTCACCAGATAGGCAAGAGCATTCAAAGCGAAAGCCCTGCCATCACCAGCCCCTGCAGGTTCCTGCTCCATTTCGTTTCCTGCTCCCCCAGCTCCACACACAGGTGTCTCCCAGCATCCAGTGCTCAGGCTGCTGGGGAAGGAACTCTGGGCTGCACAAACCTTCTCTCCAAGGAGGGCAACCCCAAATCTCATAAGGTACAAAGGTAATGTGTGTTTACTGTGGTTTGGGAGAGCAACGTTTGACCTTTCCCAATACTGTGATGTTAGGGAGAATGATAGTGTGCTGACCCTCCCATGTGTGCCTTCCCACTGCTATGAATGAGGATCCCAAGTTTGGGATTGCTCCTGGGTGCAGTTTCCCACAACCCACATCAACACCGACTAACTGTGTGCACTCTGGGAGTCTGATTTGCGCGGTGTGACTATTGCGACATGATTCTGTCGCAGAGAAAGGGTAACAGAAAGAAACGGGCGCTAACCTCTGCTCTCTGTGAAATGCAAGGTTTTCTTCACTGTTTGGTTTTTTGTTTCCTTTTTTTTTTTAAAAAAAAGGGAAAAATAGTAATGGAAGCCCGTTGGCCGCGACGGTGACACAAGCAACAGTGGGGTAGGAGAAAGTACCTGTTAACATCCAACCTTTTTTTTTGTTTCTGTATTGAAACGTTTTGGATCTTCTGAGGTTTTCCAACAGGTTTTAATCCTTGGACATGACCACATTTTCATTCTAGGATTTATGCATCTTTTTGTAAAATAATTGGAGTCTTAATTCTGCTGATTCAGCAAATTCTGCTGGCATTGCTTATCTTTGAACTTTTATTTCTCCTTTTTTTTCTCTATGGAAGCATCTTCTTGGTGATCCAGAAATCACCAGTCACAGCACGGGGTTTGTGTTTGTTGTTGTTTGTTTGTGTTTAACTTGGTTAGCCTCTGAGTGAGGGATGGAAGCAGCAAGATCTCTTCTGTGTTTCAGTACAATGGCGTGTGCCTGCAAGGCCCCAGTGGTGTTCCTGGACGGGATGGAAACCCAGGAGCCAACGGGATCCCCGGGACACCTGGGATCCCAGGACGGGATGGGATGAAGGGGGAGAAGGGCGAGTGCATGCGTGAGAGCATCGAAGAGTCCTGGACACCCAACTTCAAGCAGTGTTCATGGAGTGCACTTAACTATGGCATCGATCTTGGGAAGATAGCAGTAAGTTAGCCTTGCTGTGGATGCTGCACTGCACCAACCACAGAAGTCTCAATTGGACTCTGTGAGCTGGGTAGCACCAATCATACAGGTTTCTCCTTGCAGCCTTTTTCATAAGAGTCATAGAATGGTTTGGGTTGGAAGGGACCTTAAAGATCACCCAGTTCCAATCACCTGCCGTGGGCATGGACACCTTCCACTAGACCAGGTTGCTCAGAGCTCCATCTAACCTGACCTTGAACACTGTCAGGGATGGGGCAGCCACAGCTTGTCTGGATGTTCTGTTCCAGTGTCTCACCAGCCTCACAGTGAAGAATTTCTTCCTATAGTCTGATCTAAATCTACCCTCTTTCAGTCTAAAGCCATTCCCCCTTGTCCTACCACCTCATGCCCTTGTAAAAAGTCCCTCTCCAGATTTCTTGTAGGCCCCTTTAGGTAGTAGAAGGCTGCTATGAGGTCTCCCTCATGCCTTCTCTTCTCCAGGCTGAGCAAGCCCAACTCTCTCAGCCTGTCTCCATAGGAGGGGTGATCAATCAATCACAGCTATGAAGCAATGCCCAGACTGGTTGGAGAAATTTAGCTGCTATTGCTGTGCTTCGAGTGAGAATCAGCCCCTCTGAGTTGACATTTCTTATTGCCATGTACTTGCAGAACTGTCCCTAGCTTCTCCCATCCCCTGATATCCAGCATTTTGAAGACAGGTAATAATGACCTCTTAAAAACCTGAAAATGTTTCTTTTTCAGTTGTGGAGCTTTTAGCAGTTTAAGCCTCTCACAAATTCTGTAATTGTTGAATCCAGCATTTCTGGTGACAGAGAAAGAAATTGTACTGACCTGTCATGCAAGGACTTATGTATAGCCTTCAGACAGGTCATACCCCTTTACATGAACCCCAGAATGTAACTAGGTTACCATCTTAACAGCAGATATTATCTAAATCAAATTAAGAATGTCCACAGTCCCCATTCTGCATTACCATCTATGAGGTGTTGCTTCTGATTTGCATCTTTGCACCATACAATATTTGCCAGGCTGTACTTTTTTCTTCTTTTGTTCTATTTTTCCAGAGGGAAGGGACGAAAGAGAATAGTGAAACAATTCTGAAATAAATGTATTTCTAGTATGTTCCTAAATCTATTTCCTAAATATAAATATATAGAAAATAAATAGGCTAAACCAGAGGTTGCTACCAAAGCATTTTTTTTCTGTTCTCAGGAATGCACATTCACAAAGATGCGCTCCAACAGTGCTCTCCGTGTTCTCTTCAGTGGATCGCTCCGGCTAAAATGCAAAAGTGCCTGTTGTCAGCGCTGGTACTTCACTTTTAATGGAGCAGAATGTGCTGGGCCACTTCCTATTGAAGCCATAATCTATTTAGATCAAGGAAGCCCGGAGCTGAATTCTACTATTAATATACACCGAACTTCTTCAGGTATGTATGCTGAGACTGCATAAACAGAGATGGAGAAGCCAGTAGCAAATCTAGTTACCAAGTGCCCAGGGTACAGTCTGCCTCATAAACTCAAAAGACTGAAAGGAGGAGGAAGAGTGGTCAGCTAACACTTGTTACTCCTACTCTGCTATCTCACAGGTGACTATCAATAGTAACAGTATAAGAATTATTTATTAATTGGGGCTTCCTTACTATGGTATTTTTCATGGCACTTACATCCTGCAATTTAGAAATGGAAGAGATTTCTATCCAGACAGTTCTACTGATCTCTGCTACAACATGACTGTAGAGACATTCTGTGCTGTTTTCTCACGTGGAGAAACTGCCTTTTTGCCAAGAAGAGTCATGTCACACTGATATTTGCACATTATCTGTGCATAAAATTAAGACTTATTCCTCCTGGAATTTCTATTATAATTTCAGGCGGGCACAAATATACCTCCAAAGTGAAATAGTTGGGAACTATTACTCAGTTGCTAAGCAAAAGGCAAATTTGTGAAGTCACTTCAATGTAAAAGGTGATACTAGAATCAGGGGACTAACATCAAATCTATACTTTCTTTATTTTCCTCCCTATACTATTTCATGACTGTGTGAAATCTAACATGTAGAGTTATAGTTTTTTTTCATTAAGGGGTAGGACCCACCTGTCTTCATTAACCCACCTCCAAGTAGTGGTGCTAGTGGGGAAAAAAACAAAGGGACAGCAGAAGTGGAACTTTACACGGAAGCAATGAATTAAGAGTGGAAAAGATTACAGGGTTACAGGGTGGCAATCACCTTTGCAGGGCTCAGGAGTAGAAGCCAGTTATGGCTGTGCGCCTATTCCCCCTCTCCACCACTGCTGAAAGGATGGCTAGATGGATTTGATGCCATATCCCAGCTACCAGGTAGTGAATTTGGATGTTTACAGATGCAGGTGTACCTCCCATGTAACTATCCTGTTGGTTGTGATCTGCTGCAGGTACTGCAACAGACCTCAAGAAGCAGCATGGATAAAAGCAGTGCATGACTCTAACTTATGCTGCCACATCTCTAATGGTTTTTATTTTGAAAAGTGCTATTCAGGTTTAACTAAACAGCATCAGCTTGCAATGAACTGCTGTTCTCAAGTACTGGTGCCCCTCTTCAGTGATGAAATACAGAGTAGTTGTCTCTGCTGAGGTAACCCAATTTTTGTCTTTAACCAGTGGAAGGTCTGTGTGAAGGGATCAATGCTGGTTTGGTGGACATTGCCATCTGGGTCGGGACTTGCTCAGATTATCCACGGGGAGATGCTTCTACTGGATGGAACTCAGTCTCCCGCATTATCATTGAAGAACTACCGAAATAACTTTCCCTGCCTTTTTATAGTTTCTCTCTTCCCCACCCTCCACCCCCCTTTTATTTTGTACCATTTTCTTCAGAATTTATTTCTATGGAGTTGGATGCAAGTATCTGAGTGGAAGGCACCTAACTCTTGCATCTGTAGTCTTTGTTTAGCCTTTTTTTTTGCACACTGCAGAGGCTTTTTACAACAGTCATTTTAGAATATAAATATCAAACCCAAGTTCATTAACTTTTTTATTCCTTATTTGATGTATGAAAATATACCACCACCATTTTAAGAGTTAACTGTAACTTTTTATATCAAATAAAGAAGACCTTTTACAAATAAAAGATCCAAGCTATTTTATTGACTATCAAAGTGTTTAAAGTGTTTACATGGTGTTATGAAACATAATTTTCTTAGGAGACTTCATAGAAAGTTCTAAGAAAGTAAACTCAGATAGACATTAGCCTTCAGAAAATGTACGTAACATCTTCTCCTGGTAAACCTGACTACAGAATAGGATGCTCTGCTGTTAACACTCTTAAGTATCTCAACTAACTCCCAGTGACTTAACGGTGACCTAGATGATGTGGTGTGTTAAATACCTTGTTCTGAATTACTTAAGTAAAAATAGACTATGTAAGCTCTCCTTCCCTTTTTTGCTTGTCAATAGATTGAATTTCAGTATAAGCATCTATTATTGGTCTCCACTATTAGCATGCAGATGCTAAAAAACTTTAAGGTTACAAAACTTAATTTAATCGCTCCAATAAAATAATTCTCCTAGATTTAGCCTTTCAGATATGTACAATCACTTTGGTGTTAAGTAAAAGCTAGACATATTAAATAGTTTGGAGGATATAGAAGAAAGGCAGGTTGAAATGCCTTGGCTTTCAAAAAGCATATTGGTAAAGTGAAAGAATTACATCACAGCTATTTGACTGCAATCTCCAGCCTTGACAAATGACAATTCTGATCATGGCACCACACTTAAAGCTTCAGTGCTTTAAGTGTTTTCTTCCAAATGCAACAAGTGATAAACCGGTTTTTGTTTGTTTTTTGATTTAAAAGATTCTCAAGGGAAACAAACAACAGTCATGTTTACATTACAAAATCAACTTTACATTAACGAACAAAAAACCCTCTAACAAGACAGAGCATGTATAACATGCAGAAATCTATAGTCTTCCCAGAAATTAAAAGGAAAAAACATTAAATCTGAGATAATGAATTTATTTCAGCTATTTAGAATTAAATCTCAGCTTTTTTTCTGAGCAGGTTATAAGATTTTCCCCCTACAGCTCAAATTGGTATCTCTTGTCTGCAGCTTTGTGAAGAATGCTTGAGGAACACACCTGTGGCTAGGAGAGCATTTGGGCTTTCCCAGCTGCAAGCTTATGTGTGATACTGCTGTAAACCCAGCAAATTACACAGCTGGCATTTTCTATCTGCAGAACTGTATGTTTTCATTGGCTCAGAGGATGGGTTTTAAGGTATCTGGACACAAGCAAGTTACTATGAGCTAGGCTATGGTGTGAATTCAGAGAATGTCAGTTAACATACAGTAACTGATTGTGTACATGCTTGTAGCCTGTCTTTGCATTTATCCTGGAGCATGAGTACACTAACTCAGGGTAATAAGTGCACAGCTTTTAGTCATATGTCTTCACAACATTTTTTGGATCCTCAGTGGCAGAGTTAACTTGGTTATTCATTCTGTGTACTAGAAAGCACACAAAACCAAGTAAAAACCCTCCAAATGCAGAAGTTGTTAGAAGCTGTTAGGGAGCTACACAGTAATTCATGATAAACTTCCAGTAAATTTGATCCTCAGCTAAATACACATGGAAACTTTCATAAGAAGAAACCAAAGCCAGCTACGTGCCTTTTTCAGATGAGATTATTAACTATCAGTAGAGGGGATGGGATCATGGAAGAGAAAGTAGAAATTATTAACAAGTTAAGTGTACACAACATACGGTATGTGGCAATAGGATCAAGAGGAACAAGCAAGCGGATTGCTGAATTAAGATTAAAAATACTGATCTTAATTCAAAAAAATATTAAAATTGTAAGATTTTAACTTAAAACTGAAACCAAAGCCCTAATCAGTTACTTTTTTTTGTTTGTATAGTTTTTTATGAAAATGTTTGTTTCTACTTTAGGCCAGTTTTCTGTTAAACAGGAAACTTCTCTGTATTCAGGTGTTTTGTGCGATAGTATCCTCCGCTCCTTATGAAACTGGTTATTTCCCCCCCCATGGAATGATCTTTGCTAACTTACTTCCTCCTTCGTTAAGTGATGCTTTCTACGTACTTAACTTCCTACTAACAGCAGAGGCAGTTGTTAGTAATTGCCAGTAATGCATTTTCTTAAAGAACTAAAAATATAAAACAAACCCAAATCTCCAAAAAATACATAACCTTGACAGCAATTATTGGCATACCAATAAACATCATTAACATACAAATTTACTGAGATGTACTGTAATTTAGTTTATCACTAAGTTAGCAATCAATATATTCTTACAGTCCTTTCCTTAGACTAAATCAGAAGACATTAATGAATCGTTTTTTAAGTCCTGTGCACAGTATTTTTTTTGACTACTTAAGAGTATTTCCTTTTCCCAGAGAACATTATGGAAAATAAGCATGTTCATATTTGTTGCAACACCAGTTTGAAAACTGTATCACTATGGGGTTACTAGAAAACAAAAATGTTTAAAACATAAGCCTACATTCAAATACACATTTTACTTACTAATATTTGGTCAGATGTATCAGTAACAGAATCTCGCGGTGGGGGGTTGAGAGGACAGGCAGAGATGAGAGAGAAAATGAATTCAGTAAGTGGCCAGCAATGCGCACAACATATACTTTGGTCTGGTGCTAAAAGCAAGCCAAAAACCACAATGCAAGTCTGTCTGGTATGAGACAAAAACTGGGTTTCATCAGATTGGCAATTATTCAAACCCGAGAATGGACAGCTGTTTCACAAAACAATTCTGAGTTTCCAAACTGCACCCCACCGAGGCAGCATTTTTGTGTTAGATGAGCAATGGAATCTGGAGCATTCTGTATCCTAAAATCTGACAAATAACACAGAGGTGGATTCAGAAGACCTTGCTTGTTTCTTCATGAAACTCAGATAAAGATTTAAGAAAGTTCTGCCAGACCCCAGCGTTGCTTTTATATGAATTTTTCCACTTCTGTAGGAGTGGAATCTGACCTACAGTGAAGACCTGTCAAAACACATCAGTCTGTTATCCAGGCAGGCCAGGATGAACTGAACTGCTGCACAGTTTCCTTCACCCAGTCACAGTGCTATTATTTCACAGTTGCAGAGACATCTGTTTCAAGCAGGCAGAGCTGATTCAGAGAAGGCAGCAGCAGTGCAAGAACACTGAGCAGAAGAGATGTTGGCAGGGTTTTACTATCTCCATGTTCTTTCCTCAAAATACTAGATCAATTCACAGTGTCAAAGAAGACTGCTGAACTAAATCTCTCCCAGACCATAAATACAAAAAATAAAGGATAGATTCCTTATGAACACAAGCTCCTACCTTTAATTATTTTCTTTCCTAAAACCAAGTAAAAAACCAGACACATTTTCATAAACGACAAAGGTAATGCAGCAGGCAGGAGTCACTCTGATCACATTGGGGATAATTCCTTTGTAAAATCCATGAATTCCTTCTTTCCTTTAAAGACAAAGAAAAATATTTAGTTTTAATTAAATGTATTTAATAGAAATCAGACATAAAACAAAGCCCGGGATTTTTCTTCTTGCACTCCAAGAGAGCTACTTCAGGTAAGAGTAACAATTTCAGAGTAATTTCTTCCTATAGTGTTTACAGAGCCATAATATATAAAATCTTAACCCATCACTGGTTGCATACTGCACAGGTGGCCAACCTTAGTAACTACAGAGTTCTGTGTGAAAACTCTCACGTCCTGTAGAGCTGAGGGAAGAATGTTTATGAGAAGATATACATAGGTGTGAGGTAAAGGTTCTCTAAAGGTCGTACCAGAAGCTATGACTAGACTACAAATGCAGTCAGGCCCCACAGTAAGCCAGGGACACCAGTATAGAACAGCTGTGGCTAGTTTTTATTTTCTCCCGCCAGGAATTTGGATTACCCACAACTCCCAGCAGCACAACGCTGCTGTCGTACTGTTTAAGAGCCCCAACACAACCAACTCAATGTTATTTTTTAACCTGGAAGTGAAATTTGCTGAGGAAGAGAGAAGGGAGACAAGAATAAACAATAGAAACCCACCACTGACCCTCTCCTATCTCCTCCTTTGTCCTTAGGTTATTGCTGTCAGTGGCAACTTGCACAAAATGGCTTTGTACAGCTAACATTTTGTTTGCTCTGAACTGCACTGATCCTGCAAGTTGGCATGGAAACCAGTAAACATAGCTCTGATTCTGTAAGACTCACTTCCTAAGTCATAAGCTTTTAATTCTGCATGCCTACCTCCATGTCCTGCGGATCACATCTAACACACCAGAATACGTGTTATGTTGATCTTGAAGACGAGCTCGCACAACTTGATAGGGATATGTTGCTGACACAGCAAATATTTTTGATATAGCTGCCATCATTATGTACTCCACAGTGTTCTAAAAGCAACAAAAATTACCACACTTGCTTTAAGTATAGTTTAAATGACCAAATTTCCCAAAAACTTCGATTTTTAAATGTTGAACTAAACAATACATTTTCCCCCATCTACCTTTGCCCAATTTGCACCTGACCAGTTTTCTAAGTGTTTAAGACCACCATCTATGGTTCCACAAAGTAAGACAAAAAACCCCATTCCTCCCTCTGCTATTCTCAAAACACTAGCCAAAATAAGAAGTTGGTGTCCCTATAGGAAAAGAGCACTAACCAGTTCCTTGATCCTAAAAGGTGAAAAAGTATTATTTCCTTTTGTGTTCTACATTCCAATTAATGTAGCAATACTTTGTACACTTGGCTGCACTGCAGCCTACACAAATGGAACAAATTCATGCTTATTCACATGCCACAACACATTCTTATTCTCAAGAACTGTACCAATTTTGCATCTGACGCTCTGTTTCTATACTTGTTGTATCTCAGTTTCAAATCCTCATATGCCATGAA
>JARCZZ010022206.1:0-18540 GCA_030323915.1 Brotogeris chrysoptera
CCATCCCTGGCAGTGTTCAAGGCCAGGTTGGACACAGGGGCTTGGAGCACCCTGCTCCAGTGGAAGGTGTCTCTGCCTGTGGCAGGGGGTTGGAACTGGATGAGCTTTAAGGTCCCTTCCAACCTAAGCATCTGTGGAATTCTGTGATACGTGTTCAAGAACAGTCTAAATAGGGATGGAGTAGAAATGCCCCCTCTGTTATCCAGGATGCAGCAGACATTTTGACTCCTGCTCTCTCTGCCCAGCTCGTCATCTCTCAGGTTTTTTTGCTCCTTCTATGTGTAAATTAAAAACCACTTTGTGGAGCTCTCACTGCTGAGCAGATTGATACCACCTTTCTTTCCCAGTCTCTCCTCCTGTAGAAAATAACCTTGTGAGGGTTTCGATTTCCAGAGAGGCAGAAGTAAAAATAATGTGGAGAATATGAACTTCAATTTTATGTCTCTGAAGCTCAATACACTCAAAGTGGGATGTCAGGTTTCTGCCATGTAATTCTGGCTGGGATGCTTCTGAGCTGGGTCTGGATTTGCCTGCAAGGAAAGACTTTGTCGCTAAGTCCTCTTGCAGAAGTTATTTGTACAATGTCCAGTAGGTGCGGAGTGAGTGGGAAACCTCAGGGAAAACCACAGCTCATTTACAGCTTAGATGAACACTGAAAGAAAGCCGAAAACAAGATGTGTGAGATTTCAAATTTTATCTTTTATAAACAACAGTTGTTGCCTGTGGGCGAATGAATGTAACAGAGGGATTTAATCTTTGTAAACAAGAAACAAATGCATCAAAACAGACCCACAGGCATATGGCGGACTTTAAATTTGACCTGGCTTTGGAGAAGCAGTGAAGAGGCTGAACAACTTAACCACTATGAAGAGGTTTGTTGGCAACAGGAGCTCTGTAAAGGGACAGATGGGGGGGTTGAGGCTTTGCTCTTTGTATTTGTTTCTTATTAGAGCTGTCAGTTTTGAGCATGCATTTGCCTGCCCAAAGCTGCAGGGCCTGGGAGTGCCTGAGCTGTGTTTCTGGAGCTCTACAGCTCAGTCTCCTCAAGGCTTTACTGGTCAGCTCTCTGGGAGATGCTTTAGTCAATGCCAAGGTGTCAAAGCGTAAGTGAACAGAGAAGAAACAAAACAGACTTTGCTTTAAGACCGTATCTCCACCTTGGTCTGTTCTGTTTGTCCATTATTAGCTCAGCATTCTCAAGGTTTTAGATGCATTTATTTTGCATAGTTATGGAAAGTTCTTTCTTTGTCTGGTGAAATCTTTCTTCATCTTTAGGTACATTTGGAGGATTTTCCTGTTCCACAGGTCTGTTACAACTCATATTAGCCCTACATGGACAAGAGTTGCTCTTTGACAAGGAATAGGACACCCCATGTGTCCTATGCTGCCATCTGCTCCTGGACACCAGCAGTGGAGGAATCACGCTCTGAAGAAACTCACACCTGAGAGTGTTGACCTATTTGCTGTGGCACCCGTTCTGTCAAGCCCATCATAGCACCAAGGGACAGAATGGTGGTTGAGGTGGAGATGCAGGGGTCTGTGGGCTATAAACTAGATCTGTGGACTGGAAAGGAGTAGGACTGCTTTAAAGAGTAGACTTGAAGCTTGTTGAAGGAGTTAGGTGTGTGGACAAGGTGAGCCTACTGGGATTATGCACCTGGATTTCCAGAGGTATTTGGCAAGGTCTCTCAGCAAAGGCTCTTACAGGAAGGAAGCAGCTGTGGAATAGGATGTGAGGCTCTTCCAGGGAGAAGTCATTTGCTAAAAGTTAAGGAACAAAATGTAGGAGGCAAAAAAGCTGTGCAGCAGAAAGCACTAGGGAGCTGTGCAGCGGCTGCCTTCAGCATACTCAACAATAATCAACAAATGCAGGCAAATATTGAACTTTGCTGCTGATACAAAGCGTTGTGTGGATGAAGGCCAGCTGTGGAAGGAGAGTGGGCAATAAGAAAGATGAAATTCAAATGTACGTACATATAAAATGGTGCACAGGGGGAAAAACCAATTTTAACCCTATTTATAAACCAACGGGTTCTGAGTTAAGTGTTACCATCTGGAACGTTGGGACTGGAACAGATTGTGCTATGAAAATGTCAGTTCAGTGGTCAGTAGCCATCGAGAAAATAAATCGTGCAAGAATTACTAGGGGAAAACAGAGCAAGCCAATCACTGCTTCCTCCAGCTGGAGGCATCTGGGAAAACTAATGGCACAAATTGAGGATCCCTGGAGCTTTGAGGCTGCTTTGGGTAAGAAGGGACTGTTCCTGCAGGGTGTGGATCTGTGCAGCGCTGCAGAGAGGTGGCTGCAGGCTGCTCTCACCCAGCTCTAGAAGGTTAATCCTACTGGGAGAGGGGATGGTCAGCTCTGTGGAGTATGCTCTGCTACAAGGACATGCCTGTTTTTCACAAGCCTGGTGTTTTCTGCGTCATCCCTGTCCTTCCCTGGCTCTATCGTGAGGCCCTTACAGGAAGCTGGTGACCAATGGGCTGACCTCCTGCACCACTTGCGGAAGTCCGAGTGGTGACCTTTGCAGCAAAATCAATTTCGGCAACAGAATTTGTAATGCCTGTTTTGATAGATAAGCTGGGGAATTCCTTTGGTGGCTGGGAACAGTTGTGGAAGTGAGCCGCTGCTGAGCTGGAGAGAGCAAGCAGAGGAGGAGCTCTGCTGCGACAATTCCTGCTCTGGATGCTGACCGTCTCAGTGGGCTCCATACCAGAGCTGTCAGCTCAGCAGGCTCCAGCCTCCTCTGCCACAGTGGGCTGTTCCCCCACTGCATGGCTGATGGAGGTGCAGGCAGTAGGGGGAAAGCAGTGGCAGAAAATCTATCGCAAGGCTGGTGAGCAGGAGTTGGGAGTTGAGGCTGTGGTGATTCTCCCAGGTGGGTCCAGGGTGCCAGTTACTTTTCCCAGATTAGGAACAACATCGCCTCTTACAGCCTAAAACATCCAGAGGAAACCTGCGCTCTGTTTGTAAGCAAGGCCACTTGTGTTGCCGCCACCTCTCAGGCTGCATTTGCTCAGACTCAGGTCGACAAGCGAGGGGATAGCTCTCTTGCTTTCTCAGGAAGGAAGGAATGTGGACACTGCAATCAGCCCACTCAGTCCCATAAGACTGAGATGTAGTCCTTATTCCCAGGTGCAGGAAAACACTGTCTTGATGGATCCCACTCATCCGTGTCTTCCCAGGGGCTGCTCAGCACCACGATATGTTCACTGGTAAACTCAGCTATAATGACACCAGTGAAGAGGCTGAGCTGCGCTGAGTCTCCTCCTCAGGATCTGTCCATGTCTGGGACTGGTTTGTAACGAGGCTTCTACAGAGGATGGAATAAGTGTTCTCAAAGCCCTGCCTGCATTAGAGCCAGGCAATTTCCTTTAGCACCAATGCTGTTGTGCAGTCCCTTTCACAAGTTGTATTTTACCATAGAAGCCTCACTGGCTGCCCTGAATTGTGCTCCCACTTCCAGCCTCCACCAAGTCCCTGAGCAGCTATTCCATTGCCCTTCCCAGGCTTGAAATCAGGGTTATGGGCTTGGATTTCCCACACATGCCCTGTCTGGCCAAGCCTCCATACTCAGCAATTAATCTAGTGTCCTTTCAGGAGCCCCCTGATTTCCTCTTCTCAGCCTCTTCCAAACATGCCTTGAAGTCCCTCATCAGTACCACAGGGATCAGAAATAGCTGTTCCACCTCTCCCACCCTGACGGAGCACCCTGATGCAGCCTGCAGCTGCCAGCTGAACAAGAGGGAAGCAGTGTGTCGATCTAATTAAAATGAGATCAGCACAAAAGCCTTCACCCTATTTGAAATGCTGTGCTGATTGCCACTGTCCCCTGTCCCCCGAGCTGCCGGCTCCCAGCCAGTTAATCTCCAAGGAGCACTGTGCTGCCCTGCAGGAGCCGGACTTAACCCCTGTCACGCTTTGGTAGGTGCTGTAATTGCCCGGAGCTCTTTTCTCTCTCCTCTCTGTAATTGGTATCACTTTATCCCTGGCTTCATCCTCCATAATCCTACAGGTAACCCATTGTCTCACTTTTTCCTGCTTCTGGCTGCTGGTGTGCAGGGGTGCAATGGCTACAGCAAGCACCAGGACAGCCCCAGCCCTGACACAGCACTGTGCAGCTGCCTGAGTGAAGCCCTGGCATTCCGGGGAGAAAAGCAGTGGACAAGCTGTTTGCATGAGCAGTGGAGGCAGCAGCTGCAAAGCACCGGTGGAGGAATGCAGCTCAGCTTCCCAGATAATGCCCCTTCCCCAACCTGACAGAAATCACTCTTCTATGCTGGTGCTGGGCAGCACCAGGCTCCTCCTTCATGGGCCTCACATCCTCCTCCTCCTGCCCTGACAACACCCCAAGACTTCTCCAGACACTCCAGATTCCCAAAACTTTTGCACCATGAGTGAATTTAAAAGGTTAGGAAAAAATGTTTGAGATCATGTCAGTCCATTTCAAGCTATGTTTCATCAGTACATAGTGACAGTGCAGAACACTGGAGGGGGAACATGGTCTGCAAGAGAAAATAGAGAAGTGTGTGTGCACACGTATGCGTGTGCGTGTGGCACTCATGAAGCTGGAGCACTGGCTGTAGCAGCAGCCTGCAAATAACCCCAGCCTTCTGCAGAGACTGGGCCCTGGGCCTCCAGACATCAGCCTTTGTGTTCCTTCTCTCACCCCGTCTGCAGGAATGTGTGCAGCCTGCAGCTGCCGGCTGAAAAAGAGACCAACCCCGTGTCAGTTCTGGTTGTGTGTCTAGTTCAACATCAGATCCAGGTGGAATCATGGGCATCATCCCAGGCAGTCCAACCAGATACTAGTGAAACCATTCCACAAGGCTTGTGAGGATTAACAGGGGACATCAGAGCCCAGGCAGTGCTCAGAGCCACCTAGCACCATCAGGACAGAGGGCCCCAGAGCTTCTCTCTCAGCTGACTTGATGGAGGAGAGGAAGGTGCCATGATGCGAGCAGGAGGGTCAGGGCTGCTGTGCTGCAAATGCAACATCCATGGTTGGGCACCATATTCACACAGCCCATGCAGGACATGGGGAGCACCCAAGAGGGCCATCTCCTTAGGAGGTGAGCGAAGACTTGGCCCAGCACTGCCCTGCTCAGCAGTATTCCTGCTGAACATCCTCAGGGGAGGAGCGTGGTGAGGAAGTGAAGTGAGATTCCACGTTGCGTCCCAGGCCCTCCAGCACACGTAGACAGAAGATGAGCAGAGGCGACCACCTCCCTCATGGGTGGCAGACCAACTAGAAGACGGTATCACCTGCTCAGCCATGCCCACCCTCATGGAACACCCCAAAGACAGTAAGAGAGCACATGCCAACCAGCCAGGTAGACACCAAGGGGACGCATGCACCGTCTGGAAGGATGCACCTCTAACACAGGAGTACATTTTTATTGTTTTCCTCCCCATAGCATTAGAGCTGTGTTTTCAGTCTGGACTCTAACCCCTGCTCTTGAGGGGGAATGAATCTCCTCCAGCCCTCTTCTCGTGAACAGCAGTAAATGCTGAGAACACTGCTAATACATCTTCCCTGTGCCAGTTTCCGAAAGAACTGGGTCACCTCACACAGACTCCTCCACCAGCCAGCACCTCCTTGAAGAGCTGGAAACCTGGCAGAAGCAGGCGGGCCCTGAGGACACTGATAGGCCTTAATGGGTCTCACCTGGGGCCTCTACCCCCATTTAAGCTCAGCCCTGGGTGTCTAGTAGTATCTCATTAACCTGTGTTGTAGAAGCATTGGCTTCCAGCACAGCAGGGCCTGCCTGCAGACGGACCTGACCTGCCTGGTCACTGTGGACTTGTCTGAACTGTGTCTGGTCCTGGTTACCTCCATTAGACCTTGTCCTGATCTGCAGCTTTTCTTGGGACCTGTTCATCATCATGAATGTGCTTGATGGCCTGGACTTCCTCTGAACGTAGTAACCACCTCTGAGGCTGCTCTGCTTGCCTCGGGTACTGTGGCTGATGAGAGCTGCCTTGCTGGCCATTGCTGATCCTGGTCAGCCCCCAACCCTTCAGACCTTCTGCTTCCTGAGAGTGGTCTGTGCATACAACACAAAACGAAGGTAACTGTAAAGTCAGCTTGCTGGGTGAGACTTCTGGGGGCTCTTACACCTCTTTTCTTTGCCATTTCAGACACAGAGGTTTTTCCCACAGCAGTCTGAGTGCACCCTACAAGTATGGAACCTGGAGAAGGCTGAAAGTCCCTGTAGGCTGCAGGCAGGTGACAAGAAGCAGCAGCACAACCCATGTCATGGGGCCCTTTAAGCAAATGCTCCCAGTTTTACATGGATTTTGTTTCATCTGAGCCCCGGGTATACATAGCCCATCTCCCAGGCCTCCACTGTCTCTGTCCGTGGCATGGCTGAGCACAGTTCCATTCATGCTGTTGCTGGGCAGGCACACCTCCATCCCGTTAATGGAAAGGGAGGAATTGCTCTTCCCTGTGAGGGTGCTGAGGCGCTGGCACAGGGTGCCCAGGGAAGCTGTGGCTGCCCCATCCCTGGCAGTGTTCAAGGCCAGGTTGGAGCAACCTGCTCTAGTGGAAGGTGTTCCAGCCTGTGGCAGGGGGCTGGGACAGTATGAGCTTTAAGGTCCCTTCCAACCCAAACCGTTCTACGATAGTAATTCTATAGTTATAGAAGTACTACTTTAGTTACAGAAGATCTCATGTCCCTTGTACATCTCACAAACGTGCCTGGCTGTAGAAGGGTGAAGAAGGAAGCTCTTCTGTAGGCCAGCAGTGCAAATGGCAGTGGACATGGACAAAGCTGTCCTCCATGCCTCCTTTGACTGTCTTCACCAACAAGGTCTCCAGGCTTCACCCCTGGGGTCAAAGAGAAGCACGAGCAGTAGATAAGGCTCAGGGTGCTTGTTACAAGGAGCGCTTGGCCCATAGCATCTGTGAGCCCGGAGTGGCTGTGTCCGAGTGTGCCATGGGTGTTGGCCACTTGTAACACCACGGAGCACTTTGCTCGGCAGAGAAATGGGAGGTAATGGGGTGTCGGCGGTCTGGGCGGAGAGAGGTGAATCCAGCGCGGCCACCTCCTGCGATGGAACCATGGACTGGTGAGCACAGCAGAGCAGTCACAGCGCCCACCAGGGCGGTGGGGCTGGCGCGGCTCGGGAACGAGGGGACAAAGAGCTGCGGGAAGCGCCGGTGGGCTCCAGGGGCTGCGGCTGAGGGCGGGAAGCCGCCGGCGGGCTGAGGGGCGGTGGGCGGGCGGGGCCTGTCCCCGCGCTCTATAAGGGCGGGCGGCGGCGGGTCCCGCCGGGGTGGTTATGGCGGCGCTGCGCTGCCTCCTGCTGCTGCTGTGCGGCGCCGCGCTGGGGCGCGCCGTGCACCTCGACTTGGCTGAGCACCGCAGCCAGGCAGCCAAGATCAAGGTCAACCCCCGCGGGAACCTCTGGGCCACAGGTACCGCTGGGGGGGGGGACACACTGACACGCGTGGTGTGGAGCAGCCGAGGGACGCGCGGGGTACGCGGCCCTCCAGGCGGCTCTGTGCCGCTGCCTGCAGGGAGCCCCCTGCTCCTTTCGGGACCCCGCAGCGCGGAGGGGGATGCTGGGGGGGGGCGGGCAGGAGAGGACCTGGGCAGGGAAAAGGCAATCTCCTCGCATGTCTCTTGGTAACGGGTCCGGCGCTGCTGCGATCCCGGCGCAGGAGGGGGAAGTTTCCCGAATGTCCCGTGTGGAACGAGGAGCCGGGATTTCCGGGGTTCTCACTTTGATGTGCTCGGCTAATTCATTAGGTTTGCTCGGTGCTTCTTGTTGCCTTGTGCCAGTGTGAGGTAGCAGATAACAGCTTCTCCAGAGCCGCTCTCCTCCTGTGCTTGTGCATACACCCAAGTGTGTTTATTGCAGGTCACTTCATGGGGAAGAAGAGTGTCACGGGCTCCCCTCACCTGGAGCTGCCAGAGGAGCCTGCAGTGCCCATGGTCTTTGGTCCCTCTCTCAGAGCCTTGCTGGAGGACATGATGGAACTGCTCACCCGTGAGCTCTTGAAAATCCTCTTGCAAGAGAGACTTTTGTATGAGAATCAAGGAAAATACGACCTCACTGACCAGGTGAATACTGGCTAAGAGAGAAGGGGATGCTCAGAACGGGGAGGTGGAGATCTTAATCTGCATCAGCCAGCTTTGCTGGGAGCGTCTGAGCTGCTAGAGGTGTATTTCCCCCTTTCTACACTTGTTAACCCCCCTTAAACATCTTCTTAACACCAGTCATAAAGGGACAGACAAGTCTCTCTAGGCTTGTGCCTAGCTGGGCAGTGGCTAGTAGTCCCAAATGCTTGCCAAGGGTGTGTGGTGGGCAAGAGATCCTGCGATGGAGCTGTAGCAGTGGTGCTCTCTAGCTCAGGGTTTGTTAATAAACTGTTGGGTCTTCCGTGGCCAGATGCAGACTAGGATGGCTGGCCACTGTGGCTATGAAGAAAGGTCCCCTTCTCTAGTCACTGTAGGGACTGGGAGATTCTTCTTCCCCTCTATTTCTTTAGAGAGATGTCAAAAAAGCGACACAGCTCCATATGCGAAGGGAAAGGAGTCCATTGTGCAAAGAGGGGGTTCCCGATACCCCCACTTCCCCACCTTGGCTCTATGTTGCTGTGGTCAGGATCCCTCAGTACTGGGCAGCACAGCTCTGCGAGCTTGCCTGGCAGAGGGGAGGTGTGTGTTAGTTGTGCCGCTGCAGAGCAGGTCTCAGGGAGCAGGCAGGAGCTCCGGTAGTCCTGCTGTGCATTAGCAGATCCTCAGTCTTGGTGTGGCTTTTGCCTAATAGCTCACACAACTCCTAATGGAAAACCTGCCCCTGGGAGCAATGTGCACACACAGACCCTCACACAAGATGGAATTGCTCTCTCTGTGTGGTGCTGCTGTCGGTCGCCTCATGTGTGCTTCCCTGGTGTCTCGCCCTTTCTATTCACTGCAGGAAGTAACTGAGCACCTAAAAGGGATGAAATCCTCTTAAGTGGGTCCTGCATATGCTGTCCCACTGAGCTGCTGTACTCTAGGAGCTATTCATTGACACTGCACACGGATAAAACTACATCTGTTATCCAGGTGTAGGCAGTGCTGGCTCCTCTCTGCATTTTTGGGAAGGCACAACTGGAGCACAGTTGCAGGGCTGTAAGCCCGAGTGGCACTGATTGTTCAAGTGCCTTCTTGACTTGGTTTCAGTAGACTAAGGTAAACCAAGGCTTTCCAAGAGGGCTTTCTCCCATCAGGATACAGCAGAGCATGAACTGTAGACACCAGCTGCAAGATGCTGTGTGCTGTGACTGCTGTGCTGCTGTGGCTTCTGCTGCTTCTGCTGCTTGAACACAGCTGGGAGAGAGGGCTATGAATGTCCTGGACTCTTCCCCATACTCCCTGGGGAGCCTTTGAGGAGAAAGGTGTTTGCTGCATTAGGTGCCCAAGATGATGAAAAGGCTGGTGGATGTGCCACTCTGCCTTGTCCGCTAAGATGTTTGTGAGCATGTGGTGTGAGTTTGGTAAGTGGTCCCTGTGGCTCTCCTCTGTGTATGCAAGTCCTGTGGTTACTGCTCGCAATGCAGACATGTTTCAGTGGAGGCTGCCTCCAGCGCTGGTGCTGTGCCTTAGGCTGCCAGCTGGGTGCTGGTGCCTTCCAGCACTCACTGCCAGGGCTCAAAGGCAGGTCCTGGCCAGGGGTAGCACCCAGCACTGACATCAGCCTTTGGCATGTGTGTGCTGGGTGTCAAAGCTTGTCACTTTGGAATCTAAGTGATTTCATCAGTGCCCAATGTCTCCCTCATGGGAGGTGGGATGCCCTGAACACATGTGGAATCACAGCTTAGGTGCCTGATGCGCAGCTGCCTCATATCCCTCACCTTCTCCCAGCCTCCTGTTTTCCTTGGCCAGTGCCCTGCTGTGCCCATCCTTGTGGTGGCTGTGAAGAACTTACTGAGTGATAGGTCTGGTTCTGCCCTTCTCCTGAGCACCTCATGAAGCTCAACTCCTGCCTTCCTGCTCCTTTCTGCACCACCCATTCCCCAGGGCATCCTTGCTTCTGAGCTACTGGTTGATATTACAGGACTGCTTCTGCTGGTGCTTTGAGTGCTGTGTTCTCCTTTTTGATGGGACCTTATTTTTCTTGCTTCTGTGAGTGACGCAGTGCTAATGCAAACTCCTGCCATCCTGGCAACTTTTCCCCTCAGTGTGACTTGTTGGACACGTGGGGTCAGCATCCAGTCTGTGTTTGAACTGGTCTGTGCGCTGTGTTCACCACCTGCCTGATAAGCTGTTTAACAGCTCTGCTAAACTGTCTGCCCCCAGCTCAGGATCTGTCACTTGCATCTCAACTCAATTTAGAAAACAAAGATGCTTCTCCCTTTCTTTCCCCCCCCCCATGCTCAGCTAGGCAGGAATGAATGTGCTCTCCAAGTGTTGCTCTGCTGCTGCAGCACAGAGGGTCAAAGGAACTTTTGTTGAAAAACCGAGTGGGCTTTTCCTTTTCTGGATGTGTCACTGATCATTCACAAGTGGGTTTCTGCATTCTGTGGGGCGCTTCTAGGCATGAAATAAACCCCACACCTTGGTCTTTTTGCATGCTCTCCCTTCCTGTGGGTTAGTCTTGCTTGCTGCCCTTGGGTTTTGTCTCAAGATGTTTCCCATCCCTTTGTGAGACAGGAGCCCATATGCTGATCCATGCTCGTGATGACAGAAGTTACACAGAGCAGAAGAGGTTTGCAAACTGGGGTTTCTGTTTTGTCTGTTTAACCACATGTGGCAGGCAGGACTCAGTTCTCAGTGTGCTGGGACTTCATGGTGGTACCCTGTTGCTATGTGTGACCAGGATTTGGCTGGCCGAGGATTGTCCCCATCTTTTGTCACCTTTTTGGGTGTATGGCAGTATTTCTGTAGGAGATGCGGCAAGACCATATGTGGAGTAGAATATCTCCATGGGTTCTGGGAGAGCCCCTCTGTGTGAAGGTAGATGCTGCCCTGCACAGCTCTGGGACCTCTGGGTAGTACCCAACCCCAGAAAATCCTTCTGTAACAATTCCTTGCTGCGGTTTGTGTCTCTCTTTGCCTTCTGTGCTGAATCGGGCCCTGAGATTGCTCCTTTTTCCTGAAGCCCAGCCTCAGTGGGTTGGTGAAGTTTGCATCTGATGTCTGTCAGCTGTGGTCCAGCTGGTGGAGCACAGGATGAGAGGTGGGAACCAGGCTTCTGTCTCCCGTCCTTCTCATGTGGTATCCTCAGCCCCCCCAAAAGTGGTCCACTATGGGACATTTGTTTGATCTTCTGCCCTGTGGTACCCACAGATGAGATTGGTATAAGCTATGTATGAGTGCTCTCACCCTTGTGCCTTTCCTTGTAGGAGACAGGGCTTTTAACAAAGGTGCTGGAGAAGTATTTTTCAAGCTAAAGAAGTACAACCATGGAGGATGAGGTCTGCAGCTTGGCCATGCATGGCACACAGAGGAGAGCATCGTGCTTATGGGTCACTGTAGCAACATCAGTTTTTATTTATTCTCTCTGTAATACTGTTTCTAGTGAGTGCTTGTGTGAAAAGCGGAGCCTCCCTGTATATTGCCTGTGTGTTTTCTGCATTCCTCATGTCTGATGCACCCCTAGGAATAAAACTGGCTCTTTGCACAGACTGGCTTCGATCTTTCCATGGGTGTGGGAAGGCTTGTGCAGGGAGCATGGGGAGAGGGAGCAGCTCAGTGGGTGATGGAGGGAAGCTCCTAGCTCTCAGCAGCCAGGAGGGGGGTGGATTTAGTCCCTGCTCACTGAAGGAGGCTCTAACTACTGCATGACAAAATTACAAGCTTGGATGAGCTGATTCCACCACTCACTGCTGGAGCATCTTTATAACCCTCTTTGCTGGAATGATTATCAACATTACAAAAAGCATCTTGGTCATGGCACTGCTGGGTTTTCTGGTTCAAGCAGTGTCCCTTCTTTCAGAGGCCCCAGGGTTTACTTGGGGCTTGTTGGCCTTGGCTTGCTCCTTGAACCTTCTGCTGTCCTTTATGTGCTGATCGCTAACCATTCAGCCTGTTCGTGTGCCTGGTTTGGGAAGGCTGCACCTTCACCCTGTGCATGTAGTTAAACACAGGAGCAGAGGTTGAGTTTGGTGGGTACAACTCATGTCTTACAACTTGATTGCCCTAAATGTTGCCTTCAAGACCTGATGCTCCCCATCAAATGCCCCAGTGCTTGCGCCCTTTGCCCTTCAGGAGAGCAGGACCAAGCTGGTTTTCCAGGAGGCATGGTACAGATTGTGCCAAGCATGATCTCCTCTGCCTCACTGGAGCAGTTGCACTGCAGTAGCCCTCAGGGAGGGTATCACCTCGCTACCTCTTGGAGCCCTCCCAAGTTCTCCAACCTGCTGACCTCCAGCACCACAGCAGCCTCTGTTCCCTTTTTGTATCCTTCATGGTCTCTGGCCCACCAGCTTCACTACAAGAGGTGTCCCACTGTCCTACTGCAGAACCCTTCCTCCAACCTGTGTTGTTTTGCCCAAGCTTGCAGTTGTGTACTGGGATGTGAGTGACCCCCAGCTCGCCTTTCATTAGCTGTAGCAAAGCCTTGGCTTAAAACTAGTTATAAGCAAGAAAAGTAATGACATAAAGTATTGTGCTTGACACTGGAGCAGACCAGATGCCCCTCAGCCAGCAGCGTGATGGACTGACAATCTAATGGCATTCCTGTTATGCTGTCATGCCATGGGGCCACCAGCGCACATCCTGCCCAGGCAAGCTCATGGGAGGGCAAGCAGGTTCATGACCATCACAGAAGAAACCTGCCATGAGGTACCTGAATGAGATCCTCATTCTCCCACTCACCTAGCAAAAGCCTGTTTGTCTGTCCCCCATGTCCTCCCATCACTATCTTGTGGGTTGACCTAAAGATGGTGGGGTCACTGGGTAATTATTGTCATGGGCAAAACAGGCTTGACTTGAGGAATTTGACTTAATTTCTTGTCAGTGACTATACTGTAATTATTTGAGCACTGATTCACCTTTCTGGAAACAAACAAAACCCCAAGAATTTTCACACCTCTTCTCCCCTTTGCCAGGCTCAACATTGCCCCCAGCACCATTCCTTCTGCTGGTTACACACAGTCACCCTGGTGAAGGAACAGGCAACAGCAGGGGGATGCAGACAGGCCACAGTAGGTTCCTCTTTGCTGCTCCTTCTTGCCGTTTTCCTGTGACCGCTCAGCACACATCTTCCTTTGGGGATGTACCTGTTCTGTCATGGGCTTACCCACAGGCTCCCGCATGGCTCCTTCATGGGCAGCAGTCCACTTGAGGAGTGCCTGGAGCCCTGCTTCATCCTCTGAACTGCTATGTAGGCAGCTGGAGCACTGTTACACCCTGAGCCATGTGTTACTGGGAAGCAAGGTATCCAGCACCTGCCTTGGGCACCAACCTGGAAGCCTGGGATAACTCAGGCTGAGGACCTCAGCAGAGATCCAGCCATCTGCTCAAAGCAGGGGTTCAGCTCTGGGGTCAGACCAGGTTACTCAGGGCTTTGTCCCACCAGGTCCTGAAACCTCCAGGTATGAAGCCTGGGTGACCTGCTCCACTGCTTAACTATTCAGCGTTTCTCCTTCTCCCACACAGTCAAGCAACCGCTCGAGCTCAAACCCACCAATCCCTCTTTGAATTAAATTACAAACTGAGAGGGACAGAGCAACTTCTGAGGGATGCCATGGTTTGGCAATTTACCTGCTCTGCCCTGGCATCTGTCAGCACAGTGCCCCATTGCTCCCCAGGTCACATGTGTTCTTTGGGCATTTCCAGGAGCAAAGCCAGGGAAAGGAGCAAATTCTTCAGTTTGTTTTTGCTTTGGTTTTGGGCTTTTTTCCCCCCAGTTCTGCTGCTGTAGTTCAAGGCTCCTCTGTGCTGCTGTGTGGACACCAGGGCTTGCTCACAGCAGTTTGTTGCTTCTGCACGACACCACCAGAGATGCAGTGAGGACACTGACTCAACTGAGGTAGCACAGAGCATACAGCACAGATCCTCAGCAATAGTGGCAGTTCAGAGCATGGATCCATGCTCTTCACTGCTCTCTCAGACTTCCCCACAGCCTGTGGCCATGTTATGACCCCAGGGGTAGGAAAAAGGTGTGAAGTGACATAATAGAAATGGAGACAAGGCACCTTCTTGGCATTAGGTTCTGTTTACTTGTCAGTCCACCACTTGGTGTCATTGCTGACTCGGGCTTAGTGAAGTTCTTCCTGTCATATCCATTCACACAGGACTGGTTCTCCTACTACGTCCTCAGCAAAGACATCAGACTCCATGCTGGTGTGCTCCTTCCTCTGAGGTGTCTTGAGACCTCCGTTCCATAGGAGACCAACAAACCAGGCAATGAAGGAGGGCATAAAGAGGCAGAAAGGAAATCAGGTTGCTATCAGGAAACAAAACAAAGGTCCCCTATGTGACCCTGCTCAGAAGAATCTTTGTACAGCGTGTGTGCACCAAATGCTGCTGCTTGAGGCTAGAGAACTGCAAAGCGTTTTTTATGGTCTTTCTTTGCAGTACTTCATCCTGGCAGACATGAGATGTTAGTCCTCAACACATGAAAGCAGTTCTAGGGCAGTAGGAACAGAACCAGCTGTGGAGCTGGGTGGGAGCCCTCCTGTGATAGGACCTTCTACACAGGGCTCCAAAAACCATCAGGGTGAGTGCAGGGAGAGGAGATCTAACACGATCTCACTTCAATTTTCTATTAGTTATGGTTCAATTTTAAGCTTTGTATGGTGCTAAGAAACAGCCAGGAAGGAATAAGGTGTTAATACATGAAGTAGTTCTTCAAGCTCATGGCGTATAAATCACAGCAGGACATTGCACTGGGAAATTGCTTTGCACTGGTAACAGGATCCTGTGCTCCCAGAGAGGAAGGTGATGTAAGCTGGGTCCTGCCAGCCCTTGGACTCCTTGTACAATGCTGAGGTTGTACCAGGACTGTGGAGCTGGCAGAAGTTCTGGGTAATTGACGGCTTTTAGAAAGCACGTGCAGGTCAGAACTGCTGCACTGAGGTGTTCTCCTGGTGTGGGAAGACAATCAAAGTGGTAATTCAGGCAAGACCCATTTCTGTTGGACACAGTAAGACCCCTTTCTACACCATGTAGGGTCTAGAAAGAGTAAACTTAGCACATTCCTTTCTTTCCATTTCCAGTTATCAATATGTCTATGGCTGTGGCATCCTCTATCCTCTGCTGTGCAGGAAAAATTTCACCTCCAGGAGGAAATCTGTACCTGTTCCAGGAGTTTTCAAATTTAACCTATTGCACAAACTGCCCAGGGTGGTGGCACTGCCCAGGGAGCCACCAGCCTTCAGCACCCCCTCAGGAAGCAGCTCCAGGCTGTCCATGCTGCTAGTGTGGAGGGCAGCAACCTGCTCCGGGACCTGGATGCAAACACCATGGGAAGGGAAGGGATAAGATAGCTGCCGGCAGGGCAGGAGGACTTGTGGGAATACGTATCTGGGACTTGGGCCAAGGTAAACTCTGTTCTTGCCTGATAAGACACCTGTGACAGTGCTGAAGCTCAAAGACCATGTCCTTTCATGAAGGGCCAGCTTCTCAGCTTCTTCACCAGCCATGTGCCCTTTCTCCAGAAGGAAGAGTGCAGATGCTCTGAAAGGCTTTAAGGGACGAGCTGGGAGGTCTGTGAGATTATGGTAGGAGGAACAGGGCCACTCGATTTGTATAAGCACTAGTGCAAGGACCTCTGAAGGTCTCTAGTTCAACCTCTCACTCACACCAGGACTGTCACCAACTGCAAGACACTATCCCAAGGAGATGGTTGGTAGGACAGGACCACTGGGCAGGAAGAGCTCTGCACCCAAATCCACAAGCCTTTGCGATACCTGAAGGTGGTAGAGGACATGCATGGGAGACCTGGCCAACCTCGGGCCAGGTCTTAGACATCTGTCTTAGACATCTTCCACCATAATGTTTGTCCTCCTGCTTCAAGTCTTCAAGCTCATCCCAGCAGTGGGGGTCCAAGTCAAAGTAGAGGGACTCTGAGTTCGTAAGAGGTCTTTGGAGGGCTCTGGGACAGAAAGGGTGTCTTGCAAGACCTCAACCACTTGGAAGGTGATTCCACAAACCCTACAAAAATGTGTGCTGGTTCCAGGTGGATTGAACTATTTGTGGCACATAAGCTAAGGCAAGGCCACCTCTGCTTGCAGGCTACCTTCACTCCATGGATTATTATTTTAATATTAAGCAAGCATTGGGTTGTGGTTTATCTGAAACTACCTGACAGGAGGTTGTAGTGAGGTGGGCTTGGTCTTTTCTCCCAAGTAATAAGTGACAGGACAAGATGGAACGGCCTCAAGTTGCACTAGGGAAGGTTTAGATGGAGATAAGGAAAAATTTCTTCCCCAAAAGGTGCTCAGGCATTGGAACTGCCCAGGGCAGTGCTGGAGTCACCGTTCCTGCAAGTGTTCACACACCGTGTAGACGAGGCCCACAGTGACATGGGTTAGTGGTGGCCTTGGCAGTGCCAGGTGACAGTTGGACTGGATGACTTAAAGGTCATATCCAATCTGGTTGATTCCATGATTCTATGATCTTACGATCCCTCTGCCCACACACGGCAGACCAGCCTTCGAGCCTTTCCACTGGTTTTCAGACCCATGCATTATTCCTTACTGTACCATCCGCTTTGGGCACTTCTGCCTGGATGGAAGAAACAGATACTCAAATGACCTTCTCCCCACAGCCAGGATACAGGATGCGAAGTGCTTGTGTGTGCTCACATACTGCATTGCAGTCCAAGGTGGGATAGCATTGCTTTGTGCATTGATTTCAAGGCTGGCAGGGAGGCACTGGAGATAGGAGTTCCATGGAAATACGTGTGTCATTTTAATTAGGCCTCTAACAACAGGGATTACAAGAGAAAGCTTCTCTTGCAGCCTGGGACCAAGCAGTGCATCATCAACAAGCCCTGGCAAAGCCTGGAAAAGTTCAACTCGCTGATAGTTACGTCAAAGTGGCAAGAATGGCTGTTATCTGTGCGGACAGGTTCCTCAAGCTGGAGTGACAAAATCCTTCATGAGATATGGCCCAACACTCATGCCAGGGCAGCAGAGCTCTGTCACAGAAGTGGGGCCCTCAGATTGAGGTTGGCAGGCTGTCTGGTAGCTGACAACCCCCTTTGCTCTTTAGTGGAGGGGCAACATCTCTAACATAGATGCAAGATAGGCAGTGATGTCCTCCCCTTTTCCTGCATTCTCCCTATCAGGGCTCTTGCTCAGACTCCTCCCTATATCCCTCTGCTCTAGCAGCTGTTGCAGAGCTGCAATGCTGGGATCAGGGCAGGTTGGAAGGGGCTGGGCACTTGGGGTCTGTGAAACAAGAGCAAAGTGATGGGCCTGCTGCCCCTCAATCAGATTGGGCAATCCCAGCAGGGGTACAACACTTGGGAAGGAACAGGGACCAGCCCCAGCCCCACATCAGGGTGTCCCTTTCCCTGGCACAGGCAGGTGTTTGACCCCCATTGGTGCCCATGGGGTTTCTGGGCAGGATGGAGATATTCAGAAGGGCAATGGGGCAGCTGGGTTTCTGTCCTCTGGATCTCTGAAAGCATGTGGAAAGCTGCAACAGCACTGGCAGTAGCTGAAAGCTGTTTAGGGCAGGGAGCAAAGATGATCATGTAGCCCCAAGTTAGATGCTCTTCCTGGCATGTGCCTCTGAAGGTCCAGGCTGTAGGAGACTTGTTTCTCTCCTACGTGATGGCTCTTGGAAGGGGCAGCTGATCACACAACACAACTTTTGGATGAAGATCTCCTCAAAGTGTTGCTGAAGGCTCTCCTGTTCCAATTCCCACTAGGATGATGTGTGGCTCCTGCTGAGCTCTGCTTCCATGTGCTAGCAGCCTTCTCTGTTGACCTTGAGCTGTCTCCATGATGAGATATGAAACCCAGTTCACTGGGCAGTATAGTGGGCAGCAACACCTTCCCCTTCTCTCAGAATCTTTAAGTAGGTTCCAAGTAGAGCTGGAAAAATAGATCCTTCTTGCAAATATATCTAGAGCCAAGTCACAGCCACAGCACTGTGAACTTCTCTGCTCCTCCATCTTTCCTCCGTTCCTCCCTTCAAGCTGTTTCATTATCAGTCATTCAGCTGTTGCAAAGAATCCCAGAAAAGGATATGCATCCAAGTGTCTGAATGGGATATTGGATGGGCTCCACCAAGCAGAGCCTCATCGTGATCCAGCAGCAGCATCCCCCGCATAGAGGACCAGGCTAGAAGTGTGATGAAGACAGCCAATGGGGCTGTCATAGAATCATAGAATAGTTAGGGTTGGAAAGGACCTTAAGATCATTCAGTTCCAACCCCTCTCCCATGGGCAGGGACACCTCCCACTAAACCATGCCATCCAAGGCTCTGTGCAACCTGGCCTTGAACCCCGCCAGCGATGGAGCATTCACAACTTCCCTGGGCAACCCATTCCAGTGCCTCACCACTATCATAATTCTTCAGTAAAGAATTTCTTCCTCATATCCAATCTAAACTTCCCCTGTTTCAGTTTGAACCCGTTAC
>JARCZZ010022207.1:0-10631 GCA_030323915.1 Brotogeris chrysoptera
GAAATCCTGCCTGACCAATCTGGTGGCCTTCTATGATGGGGCTACAGAACTGATGGACAGGGGTAGAGCACTTGATGCCATCTCCCTGGACATGTGCAAAGCGGTCGACACTGTCCCATGTGACACCCTTGTCTCTAAGTTGGAGAGACATCAATTTGATAGGTGGAACATTCAGTGTTCAATACTCCAGAGGACAGCTGCAAGTCCCGGGGCCGTGCTGGGGCCATGCTGGGAGTCCAGAAGGCTGCCTCGCCCCGTATGCGGGGCACGAGGGCCGCCTGCGTGGAGCATGGGCACCAGGCGATAACGCAGATGGAATGGCTGATGAACTACATGCCCTTAAGATCCTTTGTAACCCTAACTAATCCATTTTTGTATTCTATTGCCTGTAGTGTTTTGATGGGGCTTTCTTCAACACTTTTACAAGAGCATTCATGTGGGTAGGGGTTTTACTCTTCTGCCTGGCATAGCTTGCTCACTAAGGAGAGGCACTGTATAGCTGATGTGTTTCCATGATAAGTCAAAAATGCTAGCAGACCCCTAAGGCTCTCTAAAACTGCTTCTAGATGGAGCTGAAACTGATGGAAGAAGTGTAAAAGAGTTTGTAGCATTGGCAGAAATTTCTATTCTCTCCCCTGTGTGATCACCACTTGCATCAGCCCTTAGTAGAGGCAATATGTAAAATGAAGGTGGCTGGGTTTGAAAGGCAGCACAGGGATTTCCCAGCAAGGAATACTGCAGCAGGCTTACAGTACAGTCTCCTCTTGAATATTATGTCTACATGTCTTTGAAAAAATCAGGTCAGTGCAGGAACAGACCATACTTACATACCCATAAGACCACTAGAATTTACATCCTATTAATTGCAGCACCTGGAAATAACCTTAGTATGACATGTACTGGGTTTATTTCAAGATATTCAGAATACATTTGTTGCACTTTGAAAGTGCAAATGTACTAAGTCCCTGGCCATGCAAGGATAACAAACCTTTACCTAGGTAAACCTCCCATCTAAAAATTCCTGGTACATGGCATGGTACATTACAGGCAGTGGTATGTGTAGCAGAGCTCATTAAAAGATAAAAGTTTTTGTTTGAAACGGGTCTCTGATGAGATATTCTTTCATCTTCAAATCAAAAGTAGATTTAAAAAAAAAAAAAAAAGAAAGAAAAATATTGTCGTTTTCCAAGAACTGAATCATTTAAACTAGTTGTGTTTTGGGCACTTTAAGGTACCTATTCAAAAACTGAGCTCTCTAGGTAGGTTTGATAATTAACTTTTGTGACAATAGTCCAAAAATAACCTTCTGTTCTCATGCACCATTTAGGTTTTATTGTACTGACATTTCCTAGTGAAATACCATTCTTCCAGAGTTTTCAGTTGGTCCTCTGAAATATCTCTGTCAGGCCCGGTCATGTTAGCCTAAAAAGCAAAGCATGCAGTGCTGGGCTATTGTTCAATTCTTTCCAGAGAATGAGCTGCTGAATTTTCCTTTTTATGATTACTACAGTGCAAGGGAAGTAGAAGGATTTGGTAGGGCTCCCTTTAGCATAACTCATATGCCATTCCTATTTTGGAGTGGGATTATACTTTTTTTAAAAGGCTATAATATTAATGTAAGAAAAGTAGAGTCATTGTGGGAAGATATAATTAAACTCTTCACATGGGGCACTTCGGAGCACTTCACTTAAGTGCTGACTGTACCTGCATGCTCTAGTCACCAGAAGCAGAGGAGGGGACCTTCCAAGAGAGTGGCTCAGAGGCAGACCCTAACGGAAGCACTTGCTCTTGCTTGGTCTCCACTCACTGCAGTGAGACCCAAGGGGAACAAGACAGATTACATTATCTAGCTTGTTAGGTACCTAAATTTGGAAAGTGTGAGTGCTAACACTATAAAAACATAGTTAAGGGGCAATTACTCTCTTCAGATGGCCCTGGAGCTCCATGCTATATCTTTAGGACCACCTTGTGAAAGCCCAGGTTTTGTGACTCTCAAACAGGGTCAGTTTTAAGGATGGGATGTAAGAGAAGCTAAACAAGTTTTTGGCTTATGTCTTCTATGATCTAAACAAGCTTTCCTCTGCTTCCCTTTGATAGGAACAGAATAATGTTTTCATCCTTCCAAAAAGCCTGTCCACTTCTCCATTTGTTGCCCTGATGGGTAACATCAACTAGCAAGAAACTTTTCTCACTTTTTTACTCAAATAATAAGTGTTCAAACCACTCCTTTGCAACTAAGTAGAGATTTATACTTGATATCTTGGGGATCTAAATTTGAGGTAGGATGTTTAGAACAGTGAAAGCATACCAGCGTACTTACTGGATGAAATTTGCTCTGATGCTCACTATAATAAAGCTTTTATTGAGTGTTAATTCATCTGGAGGGATAAAAATGCTCAAGAGTTTAAAGTAGAGGACCAGCTCACATACCTTGGAGATGCTTTTCATTGGCTGTTAGGTTCATCCCTTTGCACACATGTAACAGCAAACCAGCATTTCATTAAGTGGATGCTCCAGCACCACCCCTTTATCCAGCAGCAAAGCCATCTCACCTATTCCTGCCTTCCCCATATCCCTCTGCCGTAGCTGCTCATTTCTACCTATGCACTACTGTTTGCCTCTTCCATGATTATATGAAAGTGGTTTTGTGCTGGCAAGAATACACTGAGCTATACCCAACATAGCAGCAAAAAAGCACAGTGCCAGCTGTAAACAAATTGACTTTAATGAATAAGCATTCTTTTTCCAACTAGCTGTTAAAAGGAACAGTTTTCTGAGCTCTTTAAGTTAAACTTGCTGTGCAGTAGACAATATGTGCAGTAAAAATTAGTTTTATGCAACACGCACAAGAAAAATAACAGAAGTTGGTCAGTTAATCTGATTAGAAGTTATTTCTACAGGCAAACAAACTTGGAGATGGAAAAAATCTGGAAAAGTGCACTCCAAAGCCTGCTTGCTGGAATCAGAAGAAGATGTTTCTCATTCCTAATCAACTTGTAACACTTACTAGATGCTGTATTGCTCAAGAATTGAACGATTATAAAGAGTTATCATAGAATAGTTAGGGATGGAAAGGACCTTAAGATCATCTAGTTCCAGCCCCCCTGCCATGGGCAGGGACACCTCACACTAAACCATGACACCCAAGGCTCTGTCCAATCTGGCCTTGAACACCACCAGGGATGGAGCATTCACAACTTCCCTGGGCAACCCACTCCAGGGCCTCACCACGCGCACAGAAAAAACTTCCTCCATATATCTACTGTGAACTTGCCCTGTTTAAGTTTTAACCTGTTACCCCTTGTCCTATCACTACAGTCCATAACGAAGAGTCCCTCCCCAGCATCCTTATAGACCCCCTTCAGATACTGGAAGGCTGCTAGGAGGTCTCCACGCAGCCTTCTCTTCTCCAGGCTGAACCGCCCCAGCTTTCTCAGCCTATCTTCATCCGGGAGGTGCTGCAGTCCCCCAAGCATCCTCGTGGCCCTCCTCTGCACTTGTTCCAACACTTCCATGTCCTTTTTATGTTGAGGACACCAGAACTGCACACAATACTCCAAGTGAGGTCTCCCGAGAGCAGAGTAGAGGGGCAGGATCATCCCCTTTGACCTGCTGGTCACCATCCTGTTACGCTGATACATTTAAAGCTATTTTGGTATTCAACTGCTCAGGTCTCACTGAGATGAAAGATGTAAGTAGCAACCCTTTTCAAGTCTACTGCAGCATAAACAAGCAAAGAGTCCTGTGAATAGGGAGAGCAAGGCAGTGGCAGGCAATAAAATATGGCTGACAACACAAGAGTGTCAATAATAATATTGGTATAACTCATCAGAGTTAATTGGCTGGAAGGGGTCAACTTTTAATTCACCACTGGCTTAATTGCAAAAAAGCAGAATTCAGCTATTTGTCAGGTTACTTAAACATTTATGATACGCTTCCTCAGGTGTAAGGCTTGAAACAGACTTGAATGAGGCCTGAATTATTAAATTCTGAAAGAAATTTTCTTGTATAACCATAATGCGTTTCCACAAAGCGATATTTTCATCAGTGCTATCTATTAGGTATATTTATCCAATTTATGAACAGATCAGGCCACAATGCAGGTATGCAGTTATTTTTTGTTTACCTTTCTTTTTTGGTAAACAAAAGTAGGTCCAAGAAGTCTTTCCTCACTAATCACTAGCTGCCTTTGGTGGCTCGGGGCTGGAACTGGAGCTGCAGCCCGAACTGCCCGGCGCGCCCTGAAGCTCTTTCTCAGCTTTTGAGTTTTCTTTCACGCTTTTTGCGTGAAACACAGGTCTCCGGTGCAAAAGCCTTGCTTGACCACTGGATGGGGCTCTCAACACACAGTTGACATTCCCCCGTATCCGCCTCGTTCCCGACGGCTCTTCCCTGGGCGGGATCTGCTCCTGGGACAGCCGGGAAAGGAGGGGGCAGAATCCAGAGCTGCAGGCACCGGGGGGCGGTCCCGGGCGGGGGCTGCTCGCTTTTCGTCCTCAAAAATAGGACTCATTTATTACTGTTTGCATTATCGCCCCATTCATTTCTGTGTGGTTAACGCTGTATGCATTACATTTCTACATGGCCCAAGGCAACACCTTGTACCTAATAATATTTAGGAAGTTAACTTGAGGTCTCAACAGGCAGAGCAACAACAAATAGCTCAGAATTAAAGGATGTTGTAATCCTTTTCCTGCACCTTTTTTTTTTTTCTTTTCTTTTAAAATATTCTTAAACACATTTTTTCTTTTAAATATGTTTCATTTTAGGTATTTGTATAGTTCGTAAAACTATAATGCCCGAGATGCGTATGGCTTTTAGTTATTTCTAGCAGTAGGGGGATACTCTTCCATTTTAGAGTTGCTGTGCAGGCACACAAAGGAGGTTTTTGGTAAGAGTTACAGAGGAAGTTCATAATAGAAAAGCAGACAGCATGAGCCTGCAAGGCACTGGCTTGCACCATTGAAACGCCCTCATTTTTAGTGGTCTTCTAAGTATTCATTTCCTATGTTAAGAGAAGTTCTCTCTGCTCTTGCTGTTGAAGAGCACTCAAGTCCACTGTTTATTTCAAATAATTAAGTTGCAATTCTAGGTTGACCATGTAATACTGTATATTGGAATAACTCAAAGCTACAAATTCTGCAAATAAAGAAGTTCAATATACTGTGCAGGTTGAAGCTTGTGAGGAAAGAATATACACACGAGGGAGCTCCATGGCCTGTGATGGCTTCTAACTTTTAATAGCAGCAAACAGGCTGCAGAAGTTATTCTGCTCTCATGCACATTTTACCTGTGGCACTTCTATTTCTCCTGCTTTCTTTATGAACTAATATGGAGGAGCTTATTTTAGTTAATTTCTGATGGGGACTGTGGATCTGTGCTTCCTCATCCCCACCACCCCAATCTTTTTTTTTTTTTATATGGCCTGTCTTCAACCTCAGTCTCCACTCATTTTTCCTCATATACCCCTGTCCATGTTTTGATATGGCAGGTTCAACACTGCTAGATAGGGTGCCACACACTCATTCTCTTTTATATTAGTAAAATTTCACTTCTATCTCTGTTGTTATTTCTGGATCTTCTTCCTTTCTCAAGCCTCTGCCTTAAACTGCTGCCATCTTGGAAAAAAAAAAACCCAGCATGAGAAATCTCATTTCACTAAATCTAGAAATTAAAATTCATTCCTGAAGACTCATCTAATACATATTCTACTGTATAGGCAGTGGAGTCAAATGGAAGACATCTGGGTATAAGACTTTTACCAGTTCTCTCCGTGAAGTTGATTTCATCGAGACTGTTCAGCAGAATTCTGTTTTCACATTTTGCATCCTTAAAATATGCTATCTCCTCACCACCAGTGTTTTTTTCCCTTCTAACCCATCCAACCATAAAAAAACTTTCTGTGACAGGCCTATGCACTATGGGAAGTCAGTGTACTTTGGGGCTGGAAAAGCAAAACCCCACAAATTGCATATTCATAGCAATTAGAAGTCTAAGGATAACCTATCAGGACAGAAATATTTCCTGAGAAAAGATTCAAGAATCAAGGAATGACAGCCGTTGAAGAATCAGGAGACCCATTGGCAGACTGGAGAAGATAGTCCACAAGCACAATGCAGTTGTCAGCAGAGATGCCACCACACCATGTTGTTTGGTGGCAGACACAGGGACTGGGTCTCCTCAGACAGGGAAGGCACTTGGTAGCTGAACTGCAGTTAGACAACAGTGCTGATGAGCAGCATCTCTTTACCAAGTGAACACTTAAAACAATCAGCAGTTGTCAGCCACAGTTAGGCAGCGCCCCTCCCCGTTCATGAGTGTTGTGGAAATTACTTTTGCAGTTGTAAAATTTATTGCTTGAGGCAGTGGTTAATATAATTCCTTAAAATATATAATCACTTCCACAGACTTTCTTGGCTCCTTCATGAAGAGATCTAGATTTTTCTGGTCTGCTTAAATTCTTCTTAGAAGCCTCATACTGAAGTTCACTGTGGCTTGGAACTTTTTTCTGATGTTCAAACTAAACTTAAGAATGACCACTGTATAGGCACTGTCCTGTACGAATATTGCCACAACATGGACCCCTGTTAATAATTTACCACTAGTCAAACAGCTTCCCTTTAACCTAAATTCAGTGCTTTCTTGCCTAGTCCATTACTCAATTTCTCTGCTAATACCCTGTAGGTCCAAGTCACTTAAAATTTTCGACATTATTGAAGTCCTTTATACAGTGCAAAGACTCTTTGAAACAGTCACTGCTGGATCATAGGTAATATGACATTAGTGTAGCAAACCTACTTCTGGCCAATCCAATATTATAATTAACCAATTTCCAAGGAGTTCTTTCTTTAGCCCTTTTTCCCCCAGAAGGGCTGCATACTATTGAACCAGAAAAAGGGTCTAGTACTTGGCCTGGCTTAATTCCCCTTTATTAAAGGTAGCTTACATTTTCTATTTTCCAGCAGCACAGTACCACTGTGACTCAGATTTGTTGAAAACCCTCCTGCCAGCCTTGTGTGCCAGCTCCTTCAGGTTTCTGTGGTAAAAGTTACCCAGTACATCTCTACTAAATGCAGTGTGTGAACCTCTGAATTTTGCTGCTTCTTCAGGCTGATCATTTCCATTTCCACACCCATATTTTAGCTAGCTGTCCTGTCCTTATCAAAACATCCTCTTACTGAAAACCAAGCCAAGCCTATATTTTTGCTTCTGTATAGGAAATAGTCACTGGGCTCATGTTAGGGACTGTCCTCATGGCATACATTTCCCCCCTTCACTCTTAAAAAGTTACAGGGTTCCAGGCCTGTTATGACTTCTTCTTTTCTTTTTCATTGGCAGTAGGAAGATGAGAAATCCCTTGTAAAAGGGAATAGGGGATTTCTGAAGGTTTTTGAGTAGTGTTGCCTAGCTATAAAAATAAATAAATAAATGTTCACGCATTATTCATTGGAAAATAGTTAGATCAAATGGCTTATTCAGCTACATCAAAAATCTGACATGAGTTGTCAGTAGATCATGTAAGCCGTTCAGCAGAGCAGAATTTGAGATTTAAAGGATGCATTTCTATTGGCAGAGTGTTTGGAATAGTTCAATTACAAATAGTACTTCCCAAGGATACAGCCTCTCAGTATAATGATTTCATCTGTTTCCTTGGGGTATTATGTGATGAATCCACACAGAGCGTCTGATTGCATTTACCACCTGCAGGTGTTTTTAAAGCCCTTTCTTGGTTCTAGGAACTTTCGAGTTTCATATATCCAGTGGGTCTGATTATGAGTTTTAGAAAGGGTTGTTAATTATTTCTCAAGTATGGGTATTACTATACCAATGTTTACTGGTATACTAATTGACATATCAATTTTGTACATAGTTTACTATAGATACATACTAACAGAGAAATGTATTTCTACTGTGGATATATTATTCTAAAAGAATGCTGAGTTTCTAAATAAGCCCAAACCTACTTTTTAAAGAGTCTGTGGAACCAGCTGTATAGTAATAAACCTCTCTGCAGAATATTTTTGTCTTTCTAAGGTTTCTGTAATGCATTTTGAAAGAAGTTTATTTTCACTTGTGCATCATGTCTGTTCTGCTCACATTTAAGTGAAGGAAGATCTTTCCTTGGTACTACAAGATACATTTCCATCTGTTACTGCACACTCAAACCATTATGGATTATGCAGTCGAGAAGTAGAGCCCCATTCCAACATTTTATACTTTTACATTAGGTATGGTCTTTGAGCGCAAGCATTCACTCAGTTTTAAGATCTGTGACTTATCTTGTTTGCTTAGGATATCTCTACTTAGTTAAAGAACAAAGAATATGAGCACAACAAGCTCTCATGGTCTGGTTATGTTAATAATCATTAGGATGTGTTGTGTGCCTACAAAGCAAGACAAATACTTCAAAACTAAGCCACTGATTAAATCCCAGCATTAGGTTTAGTAGGAAGAGGGTTTTTTTGCAGGCTTATATATAGCCTATAGAAGTAGCTGAACAGTTCTTAACAAGAAAAAACGAGTACACTTTTGAACAGTACTCTCCTTATATTTTGATTTCTCTCAGTCAGTATCCCTGTGACTGGGCAGACTGTAATAGTGCAACCACAAACCAAGACAGAAGCATCTAGACAATCTGTACATCACAGAACCTTTCTAGAACACTAGTCTGGCAATATATTTTACAACCTTCTTGGGAACTTCCAAGTACTGTAATCCTCCAAAGGCAGAACAGGTCTCTCATTTTTAAAAAAAATGCTTATAAACTTTAGGGTTATGAAATGCCAGAGGAAAAGAATTCTGATGAGTAGTCTATATTCCTCTTAAGATGTTAATTTTAAGAGAGACACTAAAATAGCTGTGGCTATGCTGCTAAGTCACAGCTGCTAAGCAATGCAGTTCTTGATTTCCTAGATTCTGCAGATATGAATGTTCAAATTACCATTACGATTTATTCAATTTTTCTAAAAAGAGCAATTTTGACTTAATATTTCTACCCATCAAACTTTCAGTACAGGTGTGTACTAGGTACTTCACAAAAATAGCAATTATTAAAAGTCTCCTTTACTCACGCTTTTATAACATATTACTTGATATAGTATATTTTCATTAGTTGTTGCATTAAATATGTAAGATCTTTAGGTATTTCAGTTTGTTCTCTCTTCTCGTTCAGGACTCTGGCAAAGAGCAGAAATGAGAAAAGTGGGCTTATGTGTTTCTTCCCTCTCTATAACACAGACAAAGCTACAGGAAACCTGTACCTTGCTATAGACATCCACCTGACTCAGACAAACATGTTCAAACGTCTTAAGTGCAATCAGCCTGGATGCAGTAAATCCCTCTGTGAGTATGGGACAAGCCTGTTCTGATGCCAGAGGAGAAAAACGCACTGTGAAAGCTGAATGGGAATGAGAGTAGGTTCCATATTATGTGAAGCCTGACAGCTTTTTTTCACTTTCTTCTCCAAAGCAGAATTCTGCTACTTCTCCTACATGGGTTGTTTGAGTGTACATTTTCAGTGAGTAGCCCTAGTCTCAGCAGTCATCACATTTACTATTTACTATTTTTATATTTATTTTTTTTAAGTAAAGGCAAATTTGGAATAATAATACACTAATTGCACTCTCCCCTCAAATTATTTTCAGGAGCACTTAGAGTTTTAATTGTTATCTATAAGAACTAGAGGACCATGAAATGCTTTCTACTTTCTGTGTTATGTCAAGCTATGTTTATTTTATATTTCCCAAGAGGTGCCATAATGGGTTATTATCTCCTTCTATAGCAGTAGCTGATTTGTCTGCTGCTAATTGCAGTTCCTACAGTCCAATAGATATGACTACATAAGCTAAGTAGTTTCAGAATAAAGTTAACTATTAAAATGCAGCTCATGTTATGTCATAAAGATGTTATACAGATAATAGGGAAGAATTCAATCTTGGTTCTTTATTTGCACCCAATGTATTCCATATTTTTAAAATTTTTATTCCTGCCCTGACCTATCTTGCTGCATAGAACCAATCTATATATGATCCACAAAACATATCAGTGTGTCTATAAAATGAGCAAGATATTCTTAAACCTTTTTTTTCCCTCCCTAAACAGGGTAACCTCATGTATCTACATAAACCTCTACTCTGCTCTCGTGAGACCTCACTTGGAGTATAGTGTGCAGTTCTGGTGTCCTCAGTATAAAAAGGGCATGGGACTGTTGGAACAAGTGCAGAGGAGGGCCACGAGGATGCTCAGGGGACTGCAGCACCTCCCGGATGAAGATTGGCTGAGAAAGCTGGGGCAGTTCAGCCTGGAGAAGAGAAGGCTGTGTGGAGACCTCCTAGCAGCCTTCCAGAACCTGAAGGGGGCCTATAGGGATGCTGGGGAGGGACTCTTCAATAGAGACTGTAGTGATAGGACAAGGGGTAACAGGTTAAAACTTAAACAGGGGAAGTTTAGATTGGATATAAGGAAGAAATTATTTACTGTGCAGGTGGTGAGGCACTGGAATGGGTTGCCCAGGGAAATTGTGAATGCTCCATCCCTGCTGGTGCTCAAGGCCAAGTTGGACGGAGCCTTGGGTGACATGGTTTAGTGTGAGGTGTCCCTGCCCATGGCAGGGGGGTTGGAACTAGATGATC